>PJEM01009411.1:13024-72107 GCA_004023845.1 Helogale parvula
AGAGGCTGCTACCATCCTGATGCCAGAGGACAGGAGTGTTGTGGGGTGGAGAGGGAGATATGAGGTCCTTAGTGTAAATGGAGTGTGAAAGCAAGGGATGTGGGTGAAATGAGGCTGGGAGGAAATCCAGAGGGAGGAGGAGCCACGACAGGCCTCAAGAGATGGAGGGGTGGCTGACAGTGGTGAATAGACTGAAACAGCCCCCACAGTCAGTGTGCGAGGTCCCAAGTGGCCACTGTGGGAACAGCTTCACACAGGGATAAAGGAGCGAGCCAATACCCAAGGCTCAGGGGGTGGAAGAGGGGGCAAGAGACAGAGACATCAGCCCATGAGACTCCCACATGGAGAAGGGCTGTGAAAGGAGGGAGTATGCCAGGTCACACTGTAGAACCGAGGGAGCTCTACGGAGTTAGGACTGGGTGTGTGTGCAGGTATGTAAGGCAAACTTGGGTTTTTGCTAAGCTGAAGGAATCAGGAGAGGAGCTGGGGAGATAGGAGAGAATCTAGGATAACTGATGGGGTGAGGACCGGGCAGTGGAGAAGGCCTCTGGAGTCTGGTGGGCAGGTCAGCCTTGGATGAGAGAAGGGATTTTGACATTAGGGAAAAAGACAGAAGTTTCCACCACAAGCCTAGAGGTGGAGGAGAGAACATCTGATGGTTTCTGCTTATGAAGTACAAGGTGACGCCATCAGGAGAATGAAGTTTGGCACCCATGACAACCCACAAACCCCAAGTGAAGCTGAAGGGTGTTTTCATGATCCTTTCCCTAAACCTTGCTCCTTTCCTCATCCTTTCCCTCCAAAGTCATGACTCTGACTCCAACTGTGATGCCCCTTGTTGGCCCCAAGGATTGGGTCTTTGCCTGCTTTCCAAGCTTCAGCTTCTTCTTATTTACTTTAACCTATCTTTTCAGATTTTAGTTATATTTCTTCAGATGAAAATGTATTCACCCCACTGTAGCCTCTGGAAACTGGCACTTACCCACTCAGCCATGCTCACCTGGGCACCAGCAAATCAGGGCCAACACTTTACTCTCACGCTCCAGCAAGGGGAGAGGCAGACAGTCCCAGCTACAACTTAATCTAACCTTTGCTTCATAGTGAGATTTCATTAGAAGGCTTTGAACCCTTACAAATAAAAGCGAGTAATTTTTTTAGGTCCATGACAGGATTGAATACTTTTCTGAAGAGTCAGTTAAATAATTGCATTTGAGATTAGAAGCAGATAGACAAATAACTAGCAGGTAAGAAGTGTGATGTTGAAGGAATAATCATCATAAAACCACACTTTAGGGGTCCCTGGGTGGCTCTGTTGGTTAAGTGTCCAACTTCCGCTCAGGTCATGATCACATGGTCTATGAGTTCGAGCCCCATGTCAGGATCTATGCTGACAGCTCGGAGCCTGGACCCTGCTTCGGATTCTGTGTTTCTCTCTCTTTCTCTCTGCCCCCCGCCACTTGCGTGCTCTCTCTCTCTCAAAAATAAACAAACATTAAAACAAAAACAAAACCAAAATAATCACATTTTAAGCAGGAAGTCCTCCACCTCTGCTTTTCTCCCCAAGTATTTGGAGATCATGAATCCCAACCCAGAAACAGATTAAAGGTGCAAAGATATAAATAAAATTCAGGGTGTATAAAAAGTTGGGTCTACTTACACTTTTAGATCCTCCTGAATTGGGGGTGATTTTATATGACAACAAGAGAGAGCATACTTGTTTTGGCTGATCTTAATAAGTGCACTCCGCGGGCAAAATTCCTGTAATAATACCAAAAGGGTTCACATAACTTAAGTCACAAATGTCCACAATTTAGATGCAATTTTATTTTAGCTCAACCCATTATAAGAGCTGCTAGCCATTCTCCTACTCAAGGTGACACTTATGAGGGCAGTCAAACGGCAGAAACTAGCTTGATAATCAGATGCTGAATGAAAGTCGTGGGCTTTCATGTCTTGTTTCTCCACATCCTGAATCATGTGCCAAGGGCATCCACAAAGATGCAGGTGACTGCTCACTCGTGTGCCCACGCATGCCCACACATCCCTCCCTAGAATCACCTTCCTTTCTATCTTTACTTCAGCCTTGGCCATCTCCTTCCTAGACTCAGGAACTATAACTACCGCCCCATGCTGAGTGTGCCACCTTCAGCCCCTGGGATCTCTGTCAGAATGGTCTTCAGTGTCTATCGCCCTGGCCATGCTGCTTTAGTCTCCAGGGCCTCACTGCCCTGTGGGTAAATTCCAAGGATCCTCCTGGGTTTCGAGGCTCTTTCTCAGGAATGGTCTTTCCCTACACCCTAGGGCATGTGCAGGGACATCTCTTCAAGTGTCCCTTGATTTGCTACCCCCTTTCTTGCCTAGCAGACATCCCCAGAGCCAGTGCCGCATGTCAGAAAAGCTTCCTGCTACGGGGCACCTGGGTGGCTCAGTTGGTTAGGTGTCCAACTTTGGCTCAGGTAATGATCTCACAGTCTGTCGGTTTGAGCCTGGAGCCTGGAACCAGCTCGGAGCCTGGAGCCCGCTTCGAATTCTGTGTCTCCCTCTTTCTCTGCCCCTCCCCTGCTCGTGCTCTGTGTCTCTGTCACTCTCTCTCTCAAAAATAAATAATAAACATTAAAAAAAAAAAAGGAAAAAGAAAAGCTTCCAGCCTGCTGCCCTGCCAGACTGTTTATTGCCATCTAAACAGCTCCAGGAAAGTCTCTTTTCTCTTAAAGGTTTTTTCTTTCTGGGTTCTTGAGAAGGCACCCCTTTCTCCTTCTTGTTCTGTCAGATTGGATACAGTGCTCCTGGAGCCTCTGGCTCTCCTGGTCTCCACTTCTTGCCCTTAATTTTAAAATTCATTTACCATGTCTCCTTCCCTGATGAATACACCTCATGCCAAGAATTGACTGGTTATTTGTATTCGGTATACTAGCCAGTTGGGCACAGAGACTCATTCAGAATGCAGGCCGTGGAGCCAGACTGCCTGGGTTCACATGCCCATTGTCCCACGTACCCCATGTGTGACTTACTCTCTCTGCTTCAGTTTATCTGAAAATGGGGATAAGAATTGTACCTGCTCACAGTGTTTTGAGCATTCAGTTGTTCATTACATATAAAGTACCTGGATGAGTATCTGTGGCACATGGTAAGTGTTTCTTAATAAAGTTAGCCACTAGTATTTTGTCTCTTGCTTTTTGCTTGCTAGTCCAATTTCCAGACATATCAAAAGGTCCATCAAGATAATGTTATTTCCATTAGTAACATTATTCATTTAAGAATTTTTTTAAATGTTTATTTATTTTTGAGAGAGAGAGAGCGCGCGGGCGACCATGAGCAGGGAAGGGCTGAAGGAGAAGGGGACACAGAATCTGAAGCAGGCTCCAGGCTCTGAGCTGTCAGCACAGAGCCCGATGCAGGGCTCAAACTCAAATGATGAGATCATGACCTCTGTGGAAGTCAAGCTGCTGACTGAGCCACCCAGGGGTTCCTAGTCATTAAATTAAAAAAAGCTATTTTGAGAACCTTCTCTTCATCGGGGTCTGTGCCGGGGCTACAAAGATGAATAGACCACTGCCCCTGGCTTCCTGCTTTCAAGGAACTAGGAGGTTGGTGAGGAAGCCAATATGGGAAGAGGGACCCCTGAGGGCCTCAGCAGGAAGTGACAGTTGGGCAGAGTCTTTCTGGTGACAGGAGTTTCTGTGGAAAGAAGATAGGGAGGTGGTCCAGGAAAAGGGAAAGACTAGGGGCTTAGAGGAGTCCAAGGTGTTCAGGAAGCAGTGAACCTTCCAGGGGCTGGGGCCATGATGGGGTCTGGCTGGGCTTTTCCTTGAGGTTGATGAGAAGTATGTGTGTTTTGGGTGGCGGGGGGAGACTCAGGCAGACAAGTGACATCATCAGATCTGTAAACTAATGAAGGGCTTTCTAAAGCATTTAGGGAACTTCATAAGGCGGACCAGGAGGGGAATGTAAGGCCAGAGCAGGCTGAGGAGCAGCAGGCAAGGAAGAGAGAGAGAGAGAGGTGCTGTAAGAACGCAGGGACGACAGGAAAGAACCGGCGTGAGCCTCCCCAGCTGTCAAATGCGGGAACGAGAGCCCAAAAGGCCATTCGATGAAGGAGAAAGGAGCCATGGCGACCTCTGTGGGGGTAGACCTTGTGTTGCAGAGTAGATGGGCAAAGGGAACAGGTACAGCCAGGGAAATCATTCCTTCAGTACCTCTGGCAGGGCCAAGAAAGTGAGGCATTGCCCTGGACAGCGGGGCTAAAAGAAGCCATTTTCTGCCTAGTGAGAAAGCCCTTTCCTCCATAAAAGTCTACTTACTCTCCGGTTGTTACACTTCAAAACAGTGTAGAATTTATCTTCGGCAATATCCTGATTCGGAAGTGCTATGACAATGGCAGGGACATAGAAGTCAAATCCACTGGGAATCACGATTTTGGCAAAGACATAATCTCCAACCTGTAGATGAGAACATTATGTCATAGCAAGTATTATAGATCTTAAAGCTTGTTTTAAAATGCCCCAAAATGATGACCAAGTACTGATGCTACAAATCAAATACACATTTTTTCTCTAGTAAGAAAGAGTCAACGGTTTCAAACTTCTCCAGGCTCATTGGGCCATACCCAGAATTTTGTGATCACTTTGAGGGAGCCCCATTTTAGTAGGACTTCTTCATCTCACAAGGATCCTACGGACAGCCAGCAAGACGGCCAGAGGTATGGAAACCATATCCTATAAAGACTGGTTGAAGGAACCTGTTTCACATAAAGACCAGGAGAGATATGAGCAGTGCCCTCACAGATCTGAAGGGCCATCACCCAAAGGAAAGGAGCAGGTTTGTTTAACGTTGCCCCCAAGCACACACCACGGGCAAAAGTTACAAAGAGACAGCTTCCAGCAGAAGGGGAATCTTGTGAAGGGGCATGCAGAGGCTGATGGGCATTGGTCACATGGACAGGACTACCTGTCAGGGAGAAAGTACCCTGATGAGTGCTCTAGATCGGGCCCCGGGAGGTGGCAGCAGACAACCAACATGGAATCCTGGGAGTGCTCATCTGGCACTTTTCCTGCTGGCCCCTCCCCCGTCCAAGGAACAGCAGTGGTGAAGCTCTGGGAGGCTTTCTGTCTACTCTCTAGCCTGGGCGCTGGGATACAGGTAGTGGCAAGAGGATGGGCCAGAGGCTGCACAGCTTTTATGAATTCCTATGCAGAGGAGAGCACATCAGCCCAGCTCACTTATGGAATGCATGTTCAGGCATAACTGCATTATGGCATCAAGGTCTGGCATTAACTGACTACAATGTCAAGGAAAGCGCGACCTCTGCCCTTGTTATTAAATCTGTTTTAATACAATCTTTTGCAGTTAAAGTTCAAGGGCAGTTGTCAGGGTCCCCGGGTGGCTCAGTTGGTTAAGTATCTGACTCTTGATTTTGGCTCAGGTCATGATCTTGCGGTTCAGGAGTTCAAGCCCTGCATTGGGGTCTTCACTGAGCCTGCTTGGGATTCTCTCTCTCTCTCTCTCTCTCTCTGCTCGTCCCCCACTCGTATGTGCACTCTCTCAAAATAAATATACTAAAAAAGATAATAAAATAAAGTTTCGAGGGCATTAGCAGTTACAGCAACTCCCTCCCACGACCATCTACTTCTGTGGAATGACAAGGGCCGCAGGTGCTAATGCATGCCAGTCTGTGCAGGCATGAGGCTACCCTACGGGGAGTTAGCTGAGAAGGGTAGCACGAAAGTCACCAGGCATGGGGCCATAGGCACAGGGGCCACTTCTTTTCCTGCCCAAACACAAGCTCCTGGGAGGAGCCCAACCAGATGTATAGCAAAGGCCCAAGAGTGGCCTCGCCATCCCGTTACCCACAACTGTGGGGATGGTGGAAAGTGCCCCCAGAAAAGATCGCTGTAGCAGGTACCTGGAGCAGTGGGCAGGGCATGGCACCCCCAATAGGCGTGATGAACGAGGTGGGCACAACCTTGGTGTCTCCATACCTGAAGTCCACGAGAGCATGGGTGGGGCTCACACACTTCTTCACCACCCCTGAAAGGAATCAGGTTTAAAATATAAAGACAAATCATGCCTATTCCCTTAGGCTTGCCCCATCTTGTTGACTAATTTATAACACTTTGCCTGCTTAGATCAGTATGCCCCTTTGATATCTCCAAGAGATAACACTGGATATTGTACGATGCATACTGGGCTTGAGTGACTCAAAGTGGTGAAGTGCTGAGCTCTGGTCTGGAGCGCCCGCTGAGCTGGGAAGCCCAGAGAAGAGCAGAAGCTGGTCTGTCCAGCATCACCAGCAATAATCCTGACAAGAACATCATTTCTAGAAACAAATATCCTCTTCCTGGGCACTTCCTACCATCTGATTTCCTTATTTACTTATTTTAGCCATATTTCCTTCTATATTACATATAGAAAATCAGTGTTGTTAAACTGTAGAAGTAAAAAGACATATGAACTCCCACTGTCAACTTTTCATTTAATAGTAGGTAAATGAAAAGCTAAGTAGGTTGAACAGTGTCCCTAAAATGCACAACTGAAAAAGGAACAAAGGAAAAAGACACAGTAAGTTTCCTTGTCTTTCAGTTGTACTCAAAGGGATGGTTACAGTAGGAAAGGAAAATACCTGTTTTAAAGTTCACGTTTTATCACTTATCCTAGTTGAAGCATATTTTCCCATCATAAAAGATTATAAACAGTAAGGGGAGGTTTTGAAGGAGCACCTCCTGGGCAGTAAAGCTGCAGCCAGACTCTTACTCTGGGAGAGAAATGTGCAAGTCCCCATGGGGCTCCCACGTCACCAGGGCCCAACATGGCCACCTCAGCTCACACACTTGCATTAGCAAAGTCCCGTGGCCTTTTATGTGGCAAAGAAATGGCTGGTGTTTTTCATCTTGAGTTCATGTCTCTTGTTTTAAATGGCCAAAGAAATGACAACCTTTTTTTTTTTTTTGGTAACACACACATACACACACATGAGAAAACCAGTTCCTTAGTGTGGGTTTTCTTATTGAATCAAAACCTTCAGTTTGGTTTGTAAAATATTCTTTGCACATTATTCACACATTGGCTGCCATAAACAGACTTTATGTCTTGAATTAGGAAAACAAACACTACCTTTTAGAAAGAATTCATATTAGGAAAGCAATGAGGACCCACTCGTACTTGAGAATGCTCGCATCCCCCACGCCAGTGAGCCCCACACCCCTCCCAGGCTTCACAGCTAGCTTCTGGGACTTGCCAGAATCTAGTCATCCACCTGCTGTGCAGGGTTTCAGTTGTTTGCCTAAGTTAAGTAGCTGTGACAGAGACTGTATGGTCACAAAGTCTAGACCATTTATTATGTGTCTTTTCCAGAAAAAGTCTGCCAACCCTTGCTCTAGATGATTAGACCTAGACTTTTTGGTATGTTACAATAACCCCTCTTTAGTTCCTTCCATTGTTTTTTTCATCGTGCAATCTCTGCAGAAGTGGGCATCTGTTCACAAGCAGAAATTAGTGCAGTGACTCCCAGCCTAACCTTAGAAGCGGCCTCACTGTGTAGACGCCATGGCTGCTCTGCTCCGGGGGCTGAAAGACCCCAGGGTGGGCCTGTCAAGTTAGGGCTCAGCCTCTGCACTCGCTCCTTCTCCATGTCATTAAGGAGTTGCCACCATTTCTATGTCCTGATTCTAGATCAGCTTCTCATTTTTGTTTTCCCTTATGCTGCAGTTTCTCTTTGTTCTCACCCCTGAGAGGTGACACTGTGTCTCCTGGCTCTGAAACGTCTCCAGAAACCATTTTATGGGCCTGGGCTTCCTCCAAGCAGAGGCTTGGCAATCCCAGTCATCTTCCTTAGATATAGGCCCCCCACCCCATGCCCCCACCTCAGCCAGAGGGCTTTCCTGTACTTAGGCTGGAGAGAAGGGAACGTGCCCCTGTTGAGGCCCTCAGCAAAAATGTGGCCCATTCTCAGTGGTCAGAAGACTGCAGAAATACTCCAGGTAGGTAGGTCAGTTGATCAGGTGAAAGATGGAGCAGTTCTCAATCTTTACTCCAAACTGGAATTTCTCTGGCTGGAGACTGGATCTTTTACCTCTGACTGTAAGAGCTTTCTCATAGTCACAGCCCAGCTTGAAGTCCATCTCCTGAAACAGGCTTTAGCTTTGCTTCACCAAAAGCAGTCCCTCTGCCTGTCCCACTCCCTTGAGTCATCTTTCACATCTATTTATCACATTCTCTCCTTCCTTCAGTCTCAGGTTTCTTTCTAGTCCCCTGTGCTAATTCTTGCCTCTTTGAGTTTCTGTTAAGGTTTTTAAACTGCTGTTAAAGTTTTAAGATTGCAAGCAGCTCCCTTGATGCCCAGGAGACGACAGGATTTGTTTCTATCTCCTAAGAGAAGCTCTCACATGGAATGACAGAAAAAGTCCTTACATGCATTTAACACTTCCCAATTCAGAAAACACTGTACATTACCATATGTAAATTTTTAAAAAAATGTTTATTCATTTTTTAGATAGAGAGAGAGAGGGAAGAAGGGAGAGAGAGAGTGGGGGAAAGACACAGAGAGAGAGAGGTGCAGAATCTGAAGCAGGTTCCAGCCTCTAAGCTGTTAGCACAGAGCCCAACATGGGGCTCAAAACTCACGGACTGTGAGATCATGACCTCAGCCGAAGTCGGACACTTAACCAACTGAGCCACCCAGGTGCCCCTGTACATGACTATATTTAATCTACATGACAACCTCAAGGATTCTAATTGTTTTAAATCTCATTTGGAAAGATAAAGATAAACTAAGGCTCAGAGAACTTCAGTGATTCCAGTCACATGACTACTAGAGGAAAAAGGGAAACTTCAAATAAATAAAAACTTGGGATTTTCTGACCCTAAATCATTATACCTGAGAAGTACTCAGGTCTCCCTCCCTTGCCTCTGCCCCCTGCTTTTTTCTTCCATCATAACTTGTTTCTATGGTATAATGCAGAAATGTTGCCAACTCAAGACTTTTCATCATCGTGAATTTCCTGAAGTAAATGCTTCTTAAAGAACAGGAAGGATGACCTGATTCCTGCAAATAAGGACTTAAAATAAGGTATTGAAATGTGTCTCCCTCCTTGCTTTTCAGAGTGCTGATAAGCCAAGCTATCAGCTTGTCACTTCCATTCTGAACACTGCAGTCATTCCTTAACTAGATAATCCACACTGACCCTGGAAGAGAGTCAGCCACACAGAAATCCCTGCCCTGATCGCCGAGGACGGCAGCCACAACCAGGCGAGCTCTGCTCCAGCGTGGACCTGGTCTGAAGCAACAGACACTCTGATCCAGTCACTCGAAAGCCGCCTACTCCTGAGGTACATTTTAAAGCCAGATATTTTCCATTAGAAATGTTTGGCAGGCTTTGAATAGAAGTTATCAGAAAAGGAGTCACCAATGAGTATTGATCTTATGCTTCACAAAACTCTATTTAGCCTTTTTTGCAAGGGAGAAAACAGTAATGCATGGTGACCAAGTGATCTTAGTGTCATTAGTGAGGGCCACTGGACACCATGAGCCTCTGGATGGGATGCCCTGAAAGCCATGTGACATCCTGCCATCACTTAGGTAGCAATCTGTCCAGGAAAACACACTGAATCTAAGCTATCTGAGGAACATTCTATAAATTGACCTCACTCAACATCAGTATAATGAAAAATGATAGCGAAGGCTGGAGAGCAATTCTAGATTAAAGAAGACTAAGTAGACATGTTAATTAAATGCAATACATGATTCTGGACTGGGCCTATTCTAGAGATAGAAAATATAAAACCAGTATTGGGACAGTTAACAAAATTGAAATATACAGATAAGAAGTAGTATAATAATGTTAAATTTCTTGAATCTTATAACTTTATTATGATTACATTAAGAGAACACCCTTGTTCTTGAGAAATACGGACTGATGCATTAAGGGGTAATGAGGCACAGTGATGTTACCTAATCTCAAATAGTTCAGAAAAATAATGTACATGTGTTGAGGTAAGTAGAGAGAAATAAGGGGAATAAAATAATAAATATCATAAAATAAACATGACAAAAATTAAAAATTGGCAAATCTGGGTAAAGAGTATATAGAAGTTTTATCTTCTTGCAACTTTTCTCTAAGTTTGAAATTATTTTTTATAAAAAAAAATAACTATGATGGTAAAGTTGAAATTCCTGGTTAAAGATTCATTGAGGGGAAAGGGAACAAAAACTAAGTACATCCAATAACACATGTACTAGCATTTAATTGTCTGAGTCAGTGTTTACTAACTAGCCACTAATAGAAATGACTGATTATACGACTACTGTATTTCCTCCAAACTGACTTGAGTTTAAACACAGTTGCAAATTAAAAATTCTCAAATAGCCAGATCCCATGCAACTATTAGGGGTGTGTGCTCTCTGCCTCTAATTGCATATTTAAAACAAAACAAAACAGGGGCTCAGTTGGTTGAGTGTCCGGCTTCGGCTCAGGTCATAATCTCACAGTTCGTGGGTTCGAGCCCCACGTCAGGCTCTGTGCTGACAGCTAGCTCAGAGCCTGGAGCCTGCTTCAGATTCCGTGTCTCCCTCTCTCTCTGACCCTCCCCTGCTCACGCACGCGAGCTCTCTCTCTCTCTCTCAAAAATAAACAAAACATTAAAAACTTAAATAAAAGAAAACAGGGCAATAATCATTGCTGACATGATCTCAGGTATTACACGTGGCCCTGGTTTTACCTGTTTCTTCTACTTGCCCACTGGCAGCAGTAGGTTTCTAGCATTTCTTATCACTCAGGGATGGTGCCAAGGAAGAGTTTGAGCTATTCTCCTTTCTCCAGGACCCTGGCCAGCAAACTGATACGAAGCCCCAATGGAGCCATTTGGAATTCAGTCCTTTCCCGTATTTCCACTCAACTGCCAAATTAGTCTCTGACCCCTCTCCAGGGCCCCAATTCAGAAAACCAAGTAGGGGTAGCTCTCTATAACCCTCACTTCACAAATCTGGGTCCCAAAGAAATACGAGGTTTTCAGACCCTGCTCTTGCAAACACGAGTTTCATGCCTTGGCCTATCCGCTCATCTCAAATGCTCCGATCCATATTTAATTACTCTCACCCAGTCAACTCCAAAGCACATTCAGCAAATTTCAAGTAAAATATCCTAGCTGTCAGTTCTCCAAACATGCCTGACAAAACCCAAAACTCCTGCTGAAGTATTTTTCCCATGAAAAAGATTTAACTAAATTTAATTAATAAATAAAAATTTAACTGGTGATTGACAGATTAATGCCTACGCAAGACTGGCTATGTTTCTGCGGTATCATTTTTTGCCCCATGGATCTTCCTTAGGGCTCTTTACCTAAGCTCTCTTTTCCCTTCCTGTGATATCAATGACACTTATGTATTGATGTCTCAAAAATATCTCCAGAAAGATTTCCTCTTGAGACTCTAGGCTCTGTCTCTAATTGCTTTTCTGACAACTTCTGCAATTGGAAGCATTTGGAGATTTGAGTCAAGTCTCAAGAAGGAAATCTGTCTGGAGACAGATTTTTGAGACATCAACACATAAGTAGTATACCTACAATTCACCGTGTCCCAGATACATTATTAACTTCCTGTCCTTACCAACATCTCATGTAGGCACCACTTTCTACCAGATGGCCCGAATTAACCCACTCCATATCCACTCTTCACACAACAATGGGAGAGAGCTTTTATAAACTTCAAGCATGACTATATTTTTCCTTGCTTCAAATGTGGCTCTCCAATAAAGTCCAAACTTTTTTTAATGTTTTTTTATTATTTTTTTTCTTTTTGAGAGAGAGAGAGAGAGAGAGAGAGAGAGAGAGAGAGAGAGAGCGAGCGTGAGCAGGGGAGGGTCAGAGAGAGAGGGAGACACAGAATCTGAAGCAGGCTCCAGGCTCTGAGCTAGCTGTCAGCACAGAGCCCGACGCGGGGCTTGAACCCACGAACTGTGAGATCATGACCTGAGCTGAAGTTAGACGCTCAACCAGCTGAGCCACCCAGGCGCCCCAAGTCCAAACTTCTTAACATAACCTTTTATGAATGACCTCATACTTACCTCTCTGAAGATCTTTATTATTTCTTACCTTTCTTTGCATTCTAGCTTCCAACCATACTCTGCTTAATTTCACAAGATATAAAATGTTTTTCTCCATCTCTAGATACATATTATTTTCACTGTCTACAAGGCTCTCACTTGAACTTCACCTGGCTGATTCCTTTAGGATCACATGTCTCAGGAAACTCTTGGGAAAAGCTCTCGGGTCCAGCCACACTGGCCTCTTCCACCAACATGCCCTCCAGCCTCAGACTTTGCAATGCTATTCCTTCTGCTTAGAATGATCTCCCTCGAGATAATTTAATTCACTTGCCCCAGAAGCTCTTCATTGACCACCATATTTTAAATTGCACCCTTTACCTTGACAGTCTCAATTCCCTTTGTAACTTGGTTTTTCTCTGCAGCACTATATCTGGCACACTACACATTGGTTTTTTTTTTTTTAATTTTTTAAATTTATTTTTGAGAGACAGAGAGAAACAGTGCAAGCAGGGGAGGGTCAGAGATAGAGGGAGACACAGAATCTGAAGACAGGCTCCAGGCTCTGAGCTAGCTGTCAGCACAGAGCCCAACGCGGGGCTCGAACCCACGAATGTGAGATCATGACATGAGCCGAAGTTGGAGACTTAACCAACTGAGCCACCAAGGTGCCCCACTACACTGTATTTATTTGCTTCCTTGTCTGTCTCCTCCACTAGAATGTAAGCTCCATGAAGAGAAGACTTTTTGTCTGTTTGCTCACTATACTAGACCAGCACATTAGGAATAATACATACATAGAACATAGTAGATATATAGTAAAATTGTTTTTACTAAAGAAATGAAAGATGAAATACATTTTCTGGCTATCCCCCCCCCCACAAATATAGATATAAGCTCCATCATCATTTCATTTTAGAAGTAGAATAACTTTGTACAGCCTATGAAATGGAGTATTCTAAGGAAAGCACAGTTTGAGAACCTTGGGTCCCTGAGATCATATTATTTAACAAAGGAATGTTACAAAATAAAATATTTACCTGGAAAATAAAAGCCATTTTCATCACATCTTGCAATAACTTTCTGGCCTTTGAGGGGATCCAATTTTTTGGATTTGATTTTCTTTGTTGGACTTCCTGGAGATACCTGTTGCTAAAAAATATAAAACATTAATAATTGATTTAAAGAGTCAACAAAGACAGTGAAAACCACAGATACAGAGTAGTTTGGGTTTCTCTACTGAGAACTGCACTATCAAAAACTACAGAACATACATATACTTTGTATAATCACTCTGGAGTACTTCCTGTTCTCTTACTGGGAATAGGATTTTAAAGTTGAACTGACGGGGCACCTGGGTGCCTCAGTCAGTTAAGTTTCCAACTTCAGCTCAGGTCATGATCTCACGACTTGTGAGTGTGATCCCCACATCAGGCTCTGTGCTGACAGCTCAGAGCCTGGAGCCTGCTTAGTATTCTGTGTCTCCCTCTCTCTGCCCTTCCCTTGCTCCTACTCTGTCTGTCTCTGTCTCTCAAAAATAAACAAACATTAAAAAAATTAAATGATAAAGTAAAATTGAACTGATATATGGGAACCACTGTCCATAAGAAGTGAGAGAGAATTTGCAGCCTAAACCTAATCAAAATGTTAACACACAAAAAAAGTCAACTTTTTCCAGAGAATTTAAACAGGATCCATGGTCTTAAAACATACTATTCAGTATATCTGGATACAATCCAAAATACAACATACTTTTATTTATTTATTTTAACACTTATTTTTGAGAGACAGAGACAGATAGAGCACACGGGGGGGAGGGGTAGAGAGAGAGGGAGACACAGAATCTGAAGCAGGCTCCAGGGTCCGAGCTGTCAGCACAGAGCTCGAAGTGGGCTGGAAACCACAAACTGTTGGATCATGACCTGAGCCTAAGTCAGGTGTTCCTACAACATACTTCTAAAAAGCAAGCAGGGGCATCTGGGTGGCTCAGTTAGTTAAGCATCTGACTTCAGCTCAGGTCATGATTTCACAGTCTGTAAGTTTGAGCCCAGCATCATGCTCTGTGCTGACAGCTTAGAGCCTGGAGCCTGCTTCAGATTCTGGGTCTCACTCTCTCTCTGACCCCCTGTAACTTGTGCTCTGTCTGTCTGTCTCTCTCTCTCTGTCTCTCTCAAAAATAAGATAAAAACATTAAAAAAATTTTAAGAAGCAAGCAAATAAGACTGATTTTCAAGTTAAAAGGTGATCAGTAGATCATAATATGGAGATGATCTAGGTGTTAGAATAATCAGATAAAGACTTTAAATCAATTATAACCACGGTCCATGACGTTGAACTCTTGAAATGAATAGGAAGGTAGTAATTTTGAGCAGAGAAATAGAAGCTATGTAAAAAAATGAAAATTTTGGGAGTAAAAAGACAATATCTGGAAGGGCTCAATAGCAGAATTGATATGACAAAAGAAACTTGAAGACGAATCAACAAAAGTTATCTAATCTGAAGAACATAGAAGGAAGAAGACTTTTACTATTTATTTATTTAGAAAAAATATTTTTGAAAGTGAGCAACAGTTTTCCTGTTCAGATAACTCCTTCAAAGCCCAGCTCAATTATAATCTCTCTGGGAAGACTTTACCCCAGCAACTTCAGAAAAAGCAAAGGAAAGAACCGCTCTGTAATTTTCAGATGGTAGTGTATGAGCCAAGGGTTGAAGTGAATGTCACGCTGTGTCCACTACACGAAAAAACTGGCAGCATCATTTTGATTTGTAGAGTCCTACTCTAAAGTCCTGTTTTCTATGCTTGTTAACTGATCATTAGTAGACGGACCCAATCCCCACTACCCTCCATTCCTCCTACTCCAAAGTCGCCATTACATCAACCAGAACAGTCATGTTTTACTCCCAATAAATTTCAGAACCAGTGCTCTTATAAATTTTAAATAGATTATTAGAAAACAAGATAAAAAAAAAGACATACGGCATTTGAATTTCTAGGTAAGATCTATATAATCATTCTGGAAGGCAAATAGCAAATTGGGAAAGAAGACTTGAAGTGCTAACGGACTGGTGGGTTTACCATTTTCTTCCTCTGGTATTTCACAGCTTGATCACAAGGCTGCCCAAAACACAGCAGTGGTACCAGGATGCAGACAGAGGGCTCTAGGAGAAGACTTGTAGTTCTGGCTTAAAGGGAAAAGGAACTCCTAGCACTCACAGAAATTACAGAAATCCCCCTCTCTTCCTCTCAGACCCCAGTCCGCAAGCAGCCCTTGTGGTAGGAGCATCAGTGTTGGCAGTGTGAGCCCAAAGGAGCTAAATCTATGAAGGAGCGGAATCTTGTCTGGTTAGGAACACTACGGTTCCAAGAGTGTGAGGTGAACCCCCAGTGTTCTCTCTCTTGCTCTTTCTCTGGCCCCTGTTTGGCCCCAGATGGCTGGAGGACTGGAAAGAGGAACCCCAGGAAACCAGAAATTACTGAGAAGATCACATATATTACAAGAGGGAAGGCCAAGTGTTACTCCAATTCCAAACCAAAGATACCACAAGACAAGGAAACTATGACCCTATATACTCCTCACCAATGTACATGTAAAAAATCTGTAAAAAACTATTTGCAAATAAATCCAGCAGCATACAAAAAGGATTAATACATGACCAAATATCCTAGGAATACAAATCTGTTTCAAGGTCCACAAATCAATTAATGAGATATACCATATTAACAGAATAAAGGATAAAGCCATAGTTAAATGCATAGAGAAAGGGTATGTGACAAAACCCAACACCTTTCATGATGAAGACTCCTAACAAACTAGGAACAGAAGAGAACTTCCTCAACTTGGTGAAAATCATCTATGAAACACCTATAGCAAACATGATCCTTACTGATGAAAGCCCTTAAGATCAGACACAAGGCAAGGTACTCTGCCCCTCCTACACATTGTACTTGAGGTTCTGGCCAGTGCAATCAGGGCAAGGAAATAATAAAGGCATCCAGGTTGGAAAGGAATAAATAAAACTGTCTTCATTCATGAATGCTATGATCTTCTACGTGGCAAACTCTAAGGAATTCACTCAGTTACTACCAGAATTAATTAACAAGTTCAGCAGGATGTCATGATAAAATTTAGATCTACAAAAACAAATCAATTGTATCTCCATGTACTTGCTATGAATAATCTTAAAGCTAAGAAAAGAAATGCAAGGGGCGCTTGGGTGGCTCAGTTGGTTAAGCATTCAACTTCGGCTCAAGTCATGACCTCGCAGTTCATGAGTTTGAGCCCTGTGTTGGACTCTGTGCTGACAGCTCAGACACTGGAGCCTGATTCTAATTCTGTGTGTCCCCCTCTGCCCCTGCTCGCACTTGTCTCTCTTGCAAAAATAAATAACATCTAAAAACATTTAAAAAAGAGTTCCATTTATAACAGCATCAAAAAGAACAGAATATTTAGGAATAAACATCAACATAAGTGAGAGAACTACACAATGAAAACTAGGAAGCATAGCTGAGAGAAATGAAAGATCTTACAAGTGGAGTGACATACCATGTTTATGGATTGGAAAATTTGATACAATTAAGACAGCTATTTTTCTCAAACTGATCTCTAGATCCAACATAATTCACATCAAAATCTCACCAAGTTTTTTGTTTCATGGGTTTTTTGCAGAAATTGAGATACTGAAACCAGAAGTGCCAAAATAATTTGGAAAAAAGAACAAATCTGTAGGACCTACACTTCTTGATTTCCACACTTATTATCAAAAAGTGTAATCAAGAAAGTGCAGTACTGACATGTGGATAGTCCTACAGCCATAGGAACAGTATTGAGAGTCCAGAGACAAATCTTCACATTTGTGGTCAACTGATTTTCAGCATTTTGGGAAATTTTTTTTGCAATTTCCTTAAAAATTAAACATAAATTTACTATATGCCCCAGATACACCACTATTAGATATCTAGCCAAGAAAATGAAAACTTGTATCACACAGAGACCTTCATGTGTTCATATCAGGATTATTCACAGTAATGAAAAAGTGGACATAATCCAAATGTCCACTAACAGGGGAAATGGGTAAATAAAATGTCACCTATCCATACAATGAACTATTACTGAGCCACTTATATATAAAATGTACAGAAAAGGCAAATAGAGACAGAAATTGATGCGTCTGGGGGTGCAGAGACTGACTGCATGAGGGGTCTTTCTGGGGTGACGGATGTGTTCTGAAGCTGGATTTTGGTGGTAGTGGTTGACAGCTCTGTCAGTTTTACTAAAAATCACTTAATTGAAATAGGTAAACTTTACATTATGAAAATCATATTTCCATAAATCTGTGGGTTTTTTAAAAGATAAAAATAGACAGCTGTTTATTTCTGGTTTGCTAGATTATAATTGTTCATGGCATTTTGCATACAGTGGAGTGAATGAGCACAGAACCTTCTGAACCTACTCTTAAATCAAAAGATAAACCAAATAGGTCTTTTTCTTCAAATCACTACATTGTGGAAATGGTGATTTTTTCCTTAGATTTTTTTCATTTTTTAAAATTTCATGACCATTAACTTATTAATTCGTGGGTCCTCCATCCTAATGAGTGTGATCCGTGTGCTCCTTCTCCAGCTCTTCTTCACAGATCATCAAATGCCCCTTTCCCCCATGATGCAAAGCCAATATATAGTGCCTCCACACGCTTTTTGGTGTCATTTTACAATGCCATAGCTATGTTACACATAAAGTATTCAACATTCATTTACATGTCTTCAGCTAAGGAAGCCTCTAATTTATGAAATGATTGACTATAACAATTGAAATACACCTAGTCTGAATACATTTTGTCTTTGGTCGCTATTCATGTTCAGTATAATTTGAGCCCATTTCCCTGGTACCCTACGGAACCAGGTTCTGTTGCAGCCATCTATCATTTGGATCTGTTTAGAGATGCTTTTCAGGTTCGTGAGAGTGTGGTTTATTTCTGGGGAGATGAAAATGTACAGCAAGGGCCTCAGAAGTGAAGAAATAATAAACTAAATGCTTAAAGTCTCTTGAAGAACTGTAGAATATTTATTATTTGTAAATGTTTATTTACTTTTGAGCGCGAGCAAGCACAAGTGGGGATGGGACAAAAAGACAGGGAGACACAGAGTCTGAGGCAGGCTCCAGGCTCTGAGCTGTCAGCACAGAGCCTGACACAGGGCTCGAACGCATGAACCGCGAGATCATGACCTAAGCCAAAGAAGGACGTTTAACCAACTGAGCCACCCAGGTGTCCCAGAACTAGGACCCTTAACAAGCCTCCACACCTGTGCTGCATGTGGCCTACGCAGCCATGGACAGAACTGTAAGCTGAATACCACCTTTCTGTTTATGATATTCCAATTTCACTGGATTTTGCTGTAGTCCCTTCATTCTCATGGAATTTTTATTTTTACCAGTGAAGTTATTATGTCAAAGAGGTGAATGTCACCTGTTTATTCCTGAGCTTTCACCCAGAGAAGAAACCTAAGCACTCCTTCAGAATGACCTACTAAAGTCTGAAATGGCCTCAAAGGGCAGACACTGGACCAGGAGACAGGAGAAATGTGACCAACTGCTGCCCAGCTGGCTGTGTGACTTTGGGCAATCTTTTAATGTATCTGGGCTTCAATTTCTGCTTAAGGAAAGAGATGGTACAAATGAAATAATCTCTAATGTCTTCTAATTCCATATTTCTTCCCAGAAGAACCTAGGCATTACTTTTCCTATACTGCTGGGGAAAAAGACAGGACACTAGCATGCTATCTTTGTTTGCAGTTTTCACAACAGAAGGCAAATGGAACAACCGGAACTGTGAACACAGCAGCACAGTATTCCGTCATAATACTCCACAGAGATGCCCACCCCACAGTTTCCTAAAATCAGTTCCTTGGTGGAAGACTCCATGGAAAGTATTCTCATTACTAACAGAATTTATAATCTTGAAACTCTGGAACATACCAAGTTATATCACCTGTTGGTTAAAAACCTCACCTCTACATAAAGTTTAGCTTCCAAAGCCACCTTGCTTCATGCCACCAGTGTCCACATCACAGACCAAGCAACCATGGAGGTCACCAGATAGCCTTTCCACTGATGCGTAATGTCCTGATTTCCAAAAAGATGTCCACATTGATCCCAGAAAGGGAATTCCCCCTTTCAGATTTCAACAATGTAACAGATAAGCCACTTAATAAAATCTATGTTTAGATACATTTAAAGTTCCTTTTAAAAATTCTAAATGAGTATAATCACATTTATTTAATTAGCCCCCTTTACCTCTAGATTCCAAGTATCAATTCTCTCAACATCCTAGCTAGAAGCTAACTGATGAAAATGCTTTCTATATTTTCACAGATACCAATCTGGGAAGTCAAGGGGAACTTGGGTGGCTTAGTCAGTTAAGTGTCTGACTTTGCTCAGGTCATGATCTCGTGGTTCATGAGTTCAAGCCCCGTGTCAGGCACTGTACTGACAGCTCAGAGCCTGAAGTCTGCTTCAGAATCTGCATCTCCCTCTTTCTCTGCCCCTCCCCTGCTCATGCTCGGTCTCAAAAATAAACTAAAAGAAAGTTTTTTAAAAAAGAATATAAAAAATCTGTGAAGTCAATAGCCTGAAATCATCAGAGATCTTTTCTCTCTTTAGTTGTCACTCACTTTCCAATTCATCTGACACAGAACCACCATTCACTCTGTGAAGACCTTTCCTGCATGGGCAACAATGAACAGCAGCAACACAGAGTACTATGATGTTCATTCTTTTATGAACAGAAAATGCCACCTAAGAAAATGCCTTTCTAAATGGCTGAAAACTCACTCACTTTCAAATCACTCATACACCTGTAGGTTTACCTGAAAGGACCATTCTAGAACCAAAGAGCTTTGTACACACAACACATTTACTCTTCTTTTGTTTCCAACTATTGGCAACAATTCTTTTCTGGTTGTTTCCACAACATGTAACTTTATGGAAGGAACTATTCACTCTACACTCAATGATTCATCCACACCACTGCAAAGTCAATTCAGCTACACTACAGATTAAGTAGAGTAGCCACAGGAAACGAATCTACGGGGCCAGCTTTAGTTCAATGGTTCATTCTGCAGAAGCGGAGCATTGGTTTTCTGGGACGGAAGGGTATCAATAGGGCGGCTACACACAGCATCCCTTCAGCCGCATTGCTGACACCACCTTTCCAGAAAGGCCATGTGCCACAATGTTTGAATCTTGCCAAAACCTTTAGAGACGCTGTACAGCCTATACTGAAGAACATGCAGAGCTGTTCTTTTCCTGGCATGTCTTCACCTACGCACACAAAATACAAACATGTCACTGAGTCTTAAAAATAAATCTATGGAGGATGAGAGTCTGAAGGGGTGGAGAGGGGGAACAAAAATGTTAGCACTAAACAGATAAGGCAACATATCTCTAGGCTTAGGTGCATGAGAATGGCTACATGTCAGTCTCAGTCTCAGCAATGATGCTGGCAGTAAGGATGCTGTTTACTGGGTAATGTGATTTTGCCTTGTATCCAAAATTCAGAGAATCCAATTCATTTCCTTGCCAGATTCAATTACCAGGTGATGTAGAGCAGAATCCAAAATGATGCCACCCTCCTTTCATTTATGACTTAATTTCAAGGTCACATGCTCAGGTTTGCATTGGTTGGGACAACAAAGTTATTAACATTTGATGCTTTAAAATTTCCCATTTAACACTGTGCTTCCACACTACATATAGGATGCATTTCTACAACGTAACTTGAACTAATCTTTGGCTCCAAATCTTTTTATGAAACCACTATTAAGTATTTTTTTTATTCCCTAAATCATTGAACTGCTGACACCCAGCAGCTCCAATATGCTTCTCTGTCCATGTTTTGTCTTAAAAAACAACTGAAGTCTGTGACTGCTATAATCAAGATAATACTTGAGGTATCATATATGTTTTGACCTTTCCTCTCTCTAGGATACCTAAATGTAAGACCAGAACATCTGCAAACTGTCTCTGTAAATCATTCAACCCCTCCCTTTAAAACCTTGGTGAGAAGGGAGCCAGTCTAGAGCATTTGCTGACCTTCACTATCTCTCTCCTCATTTGGATTCAGAGGGGTTTCCTCCATCCTGAGAATATCTAGGGTCCACATCTCTTTCAAAAATGGGTTCTAGAAAAGTGTGGAGGTTCCGCAAAAAATTAACAACAGAACTCCCCTATGACCCAGCATAGCACTGCTAGGAATTTGCCCAAGGAATA
This sequence comes from Helogale parvula, assembly GCA_004023845.1. Lineage (NCBI taxonomy): Eukaryota > Metazoa > Chordata > Mammalia > Carnivora > Herpestidae > Helogale > Helogale parvula. The sequence continues at coordinate 34,326 of PJEM01009411.1, forward strand.
CAGGAGTGATACATAGGGGCACATGTACCCCAATGTTCATAGCAGCACTTTCTACAATAGCCAAAGCATGGAAAGAGCCTACATGTCCATCAACTGATAAATGAATCAAGAAGACGTGGTATATATATATATACACACACACAATGGAATACTACATGGCAATGAGAAAGAATGAAATCTGGCCATTTGTAGCAATGTGAATGGAACTCAAGGGTGTCATGCTAAGTGAAATAAGTCAGAGAAGGACAGATACTGTATGTTTTCACTTATAAGTAGAACAGAAGAAACTGAACAGAGGACCATGGGGAGGGGAAGGGGGAAGAATAGTTGGGGGAGAGGAAGGGAGGCAAAACCAAGAGAGACTCTTGAATACTGAGAACTGAGGGCTGATGGGGGAGGGGGCCAACGGAAGGGGGGTGATGGGCATGGAGGAGGGTACTTGTGGGGATGAGCACTGGGTGTTGTATGGAAACCAACTTGACAATAAACTATAAAAAAAAGGGGGTTCTGGAAAAAGAATGAAAAGACCTTACAGGAAAACGTAAATCAGGAGTGGACTACTCTGGCCCAGCCCCTCTCAGCCACAGAGTTACCACCCAAGCAATGAGTCAGATGTCTTCCCTTCCTAAGGCATTTGCATTTAACGGGAGGAAAACTATCCTGTCAAAGAGTGAAGCCTTAAGGGGAATGTCCGGCCTAGGCCCACAGCTAAGTCCTCTTGCAAGACCTCTCAGAAGCACAGCAGGTCTGCACTGGGGCCCACAGCGACACGAAGGATATTGCACAGGGATCCAAGGCTTAAGGGGAATGCTGTGGCCAGGTGGACATGGAGAGAGAATCATTATCTCCTGTAAGGAGACTTGGACACCTAAACTTGCTTTAAAATCCAAAGGAGGGGGCGGAAAGCGCTTATCTGGAGGTGGTGTTCCATTCTTCCCCAGGGAAGGTGTAACTTTAGAAAACACAGCATGAGAAACAGATAACCCCAGACCTTAGATGCAGTTTTCACTTCCCTCTCCTGGGGGCTGCTTCCTGAGCAGGTGGCCGCTGAGTGGCTGAGCAGTTGGCCTTCCTCTCCTCCCAGGTTCTGGTCCTGGTGCAGAGTGAGCGGCTCCTTAGGAAGCACAGGAGACCAATCCCAGGATGGAGCCCTGAACCACAGAGCAGTCCCCTGCTCCCCAATACTGTGCAGTGCTGGGCTAGGGAGTTAACCACTCTAAAAGTAAAATCTCCAATTAACGTTAATCAATAGCAACTCAAAGGGCTTTTGTGGGGAAAAATGAATATTTTTCTTCTCTTTCTCCTCCTCTTATCCCTCCCCCTTCTTTTTTTTTTTTGGTAGTGGCTAAGGAACCTGATATATAGGCATCCGATGCTGCATAAAATGATTTCCCTAGCTTGAAGAGCAAACCTGTCACATCTTCTCAGGGAATATTTCTTTGGTGCTCTTTCAGGGAAAAATTGAAAAGAAAAATTTGAAGTGTTTTAAATATTCAAACCTGAAAAACTACCACAGCCTGTAATCTGTAACTCTGCTGTTACTGACTCAGTTATCCATATGCTGCCATCCTAGGGATGAACAAATGCCACACTGGGGCTACTTTTGTGTCGCCGCCTGGAGTATGGACCAGAACCAGCCGTCTGCTACATACAAATATGTATCTCACACAAGCCTACAGTATCAAAGTAAATGCTGGGCCTTTAAGAAAGCTTTTCAAGACCTCTCTGTTCTGGTTACTCTGTTCTGCTTACTCCACCCACTTGCCCCCAAAATCCATTCTGCCCTGCCCTGCTCTGTACCCCAGGAGGCTGACCCCATGGATGACACCACCTTATTTATTTCCCTTGCTGGCCAGCCTCTGGACAGGGAGAGCCAATGGCAGGCCCGAGAGCAGAGGGCAGAAGGAGAAAAGACTGGGGTCTTGGTTGCATATCCCTTCCCTGCCCTGTCTCTTTAGAACCACCTCCCACTCCTGCTCATGGATTTAGCTCCTGCTGGTCTCTGGGAGGCCCCGAATCCCGCTGGCCGCCCTAGCCCCAAGTCCACCTCTACAGACAGTCCCTCCGTTTCTTCACTTGAACTGACTGAATGGGATTCTGCTTCCTGCCTGGCCCCTGCCAATACGCCCTCCACACTGAGTTCTCCTTCAGACAGGGAGGTCAATGACCATCCTTGAACCTGCTGAGGGTAGAATTTATGCTTATGAAAAAGACCTAGTGGCAGGACAGTGCTGAGGTCTGCCCAACTAAAAGCTCCAGCAAAGAGCGTTTTCTTTAGCTTTAGGATGAAAAGACAATCTGGCTGCGATGTTAGTCACCTCAGGGATCCCCAGAGCTGATACTCCCCTTCCCACTCCTGAACATCAGGATACTAAATGGAAAAATTTTAGACAATATTTAGAGTTGGTGGGAGTTTTTCTTCCCTTCTTTCAGTTCCCTCCAGTGACTGGTATTCCAGAGCCGGGTTCTCTCCTTAAGACCCCAGCGGACTGGAACAATCATGAGGCTGGCAGCACTCTCCCCTCGGCACCTTCCCCTGTCCGGCTGGAGCACCTCACTCTCTCTGAGGCTTCAGCTCCACATGGCCACATCTCCTGCCATCATCCCTCAGGGGCCCCTGGGGGCCCAGACTTCTTAATACTCTGCCCTCACACCAGGGAATCTCGTGTGCTGCTGCAGAACATTTCACAGTCACTAAGGTACCAGTCTTCCTACCAGACTCGAGAATCAGCAGAACAGACTTAAGTTTTCTAGTTGTAAAGAGTTCTGGCGGGAGGTCTCCTTCCTCCCTTTATTTTGTTATTTTATCTCTTAAAAATTTTATTTATTTTGAGAAAGAGCGAGACCATGGGAGGGTCAGAGAGAGAAGGAGAGAGAGAAAATCCCAAGCAGGCTCCATGCTGTGAGTGCAGAGCCCAGTATGGGCAAGAACTCACGAACCATGAGACAATGACCTGAGTGGAAACCAAGAGTCAATGTTTAACCAACTGAGCCACCCAGGCGCCCTTTATTTTATTTATTATTTTGAGAGAGAGACAGAGAGACAGAGAAAGAGAATCCTAAGCAGGCTCCATGCTGACAGCTCAGAGCCGGATGCAGGGCTAGATCTCACCAACCATGAGATCATGACCTAAGCTGAAATCAGAGTCAGATGCTTAACTGACTGAGCCACGCAGGCACCCCTATTCTGACTCCATTTTATACAACTCAAAGAAATTTCTAAGTTTCCCAACCAACTTTCTCCTATGCAGTGCCAAAGTCACTGTTTGCCTGACAGTGTTTTCCAATCCAAATGGTCTCTCTCCTTCCCTCACTCTCCCAGTTCCACCTCACCCAGCCTCACCTGTATCCTCCCCAACACTCTTCCTCCTGGATGGTTTTTCATGGAGTGGAGCATTCAGTGCACCATTCCTAAAGGCCACGGACTCCAGATTCCTTGCCAGTCATAACCTGAAGAAGTAAACATGTGTAGCCAGCTATGTAGCTATGTTTCAAAGATCTCTTTTAGAGCTGCTTACAGGTGCTTACAGCTTCACAAGATTTTCTGCCTCCAGATTTTCCAAGGCTTGGGTCAAGGTTATGAGTATGGAAAGTCTGTTAGGTCTGAGTCTGGGTTCTGCAGGATCTGCTCTTGAGAACAATCTTTAAGTAGTAAGGAAATGTTGTAGGATACCATGGCTAGGCTGCCTAGACCAGGCTCCCAAGGAGAACTATGGAAGGTTAATTATAATTCAGATGCCCAGTGGTGATTTCTACCATAGCACAGCTCTGATTAGCCAATGATGGTGAAATCTTCAATCATGTCAATAAAAGAGGTGTGAGCAGAGGGAGTTTTCAAGGGGAACTTAAATTTCCAGCTTTCAGATCTCTCCTTTCATTATGTGGTTAGTGAGCCAAGCGCCTGTCTCTAGGTACACCACAGAACCAGTGGATTATGGAACTAGGGAAAGCAATTCTTTAGTCAAGTGTGGAATTGTGGGCAGAGCAGGTGGGATGCTGGTTCTCCCTCAGGTCTGATCCTGAGCCCAGCAAAGGACTGCCAGGCAAAGCCTGAGTAGAAAAAGCAAAGTACAGGCTAGCCCAACACCAACATGTGCAGGCACCTCTTCCCACATCTGATCCTCATCAACAAGAAAAATCACGAAGCTGTCCCAAACTCGGGCATCAGTGGGGCGACTAGGATCAGAGAGTCCCAGACATCCAGACTCCATAACATGATATGGCGCGGACCATTTAAATCCTCTGGCCACCCCCTTCCGACTGTGTGTGGGCATTTCGGATTAGATCCCCATTCCTAACAAACTTTAGTCACCTTTTGCTACATGTTATCAATAAATTCTAGGGGACCTTAATAAAAAACAGATGGTTTCTTGTTCCCCAATTTACAATCATTGATCAAAATCTTTGACCTTTTCTGAAAGAATTTATGATCAGACTATATTTATATATGAACCAGTGAAAATGACTTTCATCTGTGGTGACTTTTCACCCCAGGGTCTCACAAGCCCTTGCCATCTTGAGCTTTGGTCCCAACCAATGTCTTTCATAAGAGGAGATTGAGACCTGTTAGTGGATTATGAAGTCAAAGTAGGGGAGCAAGGCAGAAATAGAATAAAAACATTTCATAATAGATCACACATGGTGAGGAGAAATTTCATTGTAAGAAAATATTATACAAACTATCCCATTGCCGAGGGCCATGCCAAGAGTGCAAAGAACTCTGAAGAGAAGTATGACACCCCCTCCTCCCATTCATTACCAGTGGACAACGGTCCCGGGCACATGGACACTCCCTGGAACAGACAGTGGGGACTTTACACACCCTGTGTGGGGGCAGAATGGTGACGGAGAGGCTGAGCCACTTGACCAATAAGGGGACGGCAGAGGACCCACTGATACCACTGCATACGCTGTCTTCTGCCATCCTGGCTCATGTTTCAAGTTCCCACCATCTCTTTTTCCTTTCCTTCCTTATGAAGATCTTGAAACAAAATCTTCACTTCCTGTACTTTTCTTCACTTCTACCCACTCCTCCACCCACTGCAAACTGGCTTCTGCTCTCATTAAGATCCCTAATGATCTTCCCAAATCAAATGGCTTGGAGACACCATTCTGTATGACTTTTCAAAACTTCTCAGCAGAAACTTTAACAATGGATGTAGCAAGAGTAGATTTTCAGGGATAGGGAGTTAATTCACTGTTTTTTTAAAAAAAATTTTAACATGTTATTATTTATTTTTGAGAGAGACAGACACGGAGTGTGTGCGGGAGAGGGTCAGAGAGAGAGGGACACACAGAATCAGAAGCAGGCTCCAGGCTCTCAGCTATCAGCACAGAACCCAACGTGGGGCTTGAACCCACGAACCTTGAGATCATGACCTGAGCCGAAGTAGACCACCCAACCGACTGAGCCACCCAGGCGCCCCTCACTTTGTCTTCTTGACTCTAGGGTGCCCACAGGGCATCCAGTGAGGAGGGCCAACAGACAGCTACGTTTGAAGGCCTCGGATGGTGTCTCCCAAGGGAATACTAAATAATTCTTTGGGGAAGTCACTTTGTTTGAATCACATTCATAGGCATAAGATGTTCTGTGATAAAATTTTTGCATTCTGCACAAAAGACATGGTTTTCCAAATTTTCTGCAATGCAGGGGGGAAAAAGTGTGATTTTTAGGGGAAAAATAAAATTAAAGAAAAATAAATAAAAACAAAAGAGAACCCAAGAATCCAGAGAAGCAAATGCAGAATTCAAAATCAAGGAAAGCTGGGGGAGCCTGTGTGGCTCAGTTGGTTGAGCATCCAACTTCTGAATTTGGCTCAGGTCATGGTCCCAGGGTCATGGGATTGAGCACTGCATTGATTATATCTCTCCTTCTGCTCCTACTTAAGATCCTCTCTTTCTCCTTCTGCCCCTCTTCCACACTCATGCTCTCTCTAATTAAAAAAATTTTTTTTAATTTTAAATCAAGCAAAACCAGTATCACTTAAATCCAAAAAAGATGAGTCTCAAAGGTCAGTTCTTTGGGGGGTAGATCTATTAGTGATATATAGATATCACTATATACAAAAAGTATATAGAATTTAGTAAAATTTCAGATGATCTATTACAGGTCTATACACACCCATGCACAGTCAGAAAGGGGGTGTTATATTGGCAACACGTATTTAGAGTCCCAAAATATTCATGTTTTTTGAACCAAAGATTCCACTCCTAACAATCTGTCCTAACAAAATAAACTAAATGCACCATGGAAGCCACTAAGATGTGTGAAAGAGAAAACTGAAAAGTATCTAACGTTCATATCAAATGTCTAACATTCAGTGAAGAATTAAATAAATCATCATATAATACACACCATGAAATATTACGTAGTCACAAAAAGTCAATCTGAGATTCACAAAACACAGAGAAAGTATAATGAGATAATGCCAACTTAAAAAGCAGAATATTTTTTCAAAGAAGACATCCAGATGGCCAACAGACACATGAAAAGATGCTCAATATCACTCATCATTAGGGAAATGCAAACCCAAACCAAGAGGAGATAGCATCTCACACCAGTGACAATGACTAGTATCAAAAAGACAAGAAATAACAAGTGTTGGTGAGGATGTGGAGAGAAAGGAACTCTTGTGCACTGTTGGTAGGAATGTAAATTGATGCAGCTACTGTGGAAAATAGTATGGAGGTTCTTCAAAAATTACAAAATAGAACTACCATACCATCCAGTAATTCCACTACTGGGTATTTACCCAAAGAAAATGAAAATACTCATTCAAAAGGATACCTTACCTCTTTGTTTATTGCAACATTACAGAAACCAAGATGTGGAAGCAACCCAAGGGTCCACTGATAGATGAATGGATAAAGAAGATGTGGCATACATATACAATGGAATATTACTCAGCCATAAAAGGATGAGATCTTGCCATCTGAGACAACATCGTTGGACCTATATGGTATTATGCTAAGTGAAATAAGTCAGACAAAGACAAATACCTTATGAATTCACTTATATGTGGAATCTAAAAAGCAAAACAAATTAACAAACAATAAGAAGAAGAAACAGACCAGTAAATACAGAGAATAAACTGATGGTTGCCAGAGAGGAAGGGGTTAGGGGGCATGGACAAAAGGGATAAAGGGGAGTAGGAGGTAAAGGCTTCCATTTATGGAATGAATAAGTCCTGGGGACGAAATCTACAGCACAGGGAATATAGTCAAAGGGACTGTGATAGTGTTTCTTGGTGACCGAGGTAGCTACACTGTGGTGAGAGAGCATAATGTATTAGATTGTCAAAGCACTATATTGTACACTTGAAACTAGTATCGAGTGTCACCTATACTTTAATTGAAGAAAAAAAGCAGAATATGAAATGATTATGAAGACGACTGCTTCTATGTAAAACATTTATTCAAGGAGGAAAAGAAAGCTAAAAGTGATCCAAAATGATAATAACAAGGCAATCAGATTAGAAATTATTTTTTCTTTTTGAAAAGTTTGTTTTATTAGTAATAATTACTAATGCTTATGGGGGGGACTTTCAGTATGAAGTACTTTAATTTTTTTAATGTTTTTTTTTTTTTGAGAGAGAGAGAGAGAGAGAGAGAGAGAGATGGCATGAGCAGGGGAGGAGCAGAGAAAGAGGTAGACATAGACTCTGAAGCAGGCTCCAGGCTCCTAGCTGTCAGCACAGAGTCTGATGCAGGGTTTGAACTCATGAACCGTGAGATTGTGACCTGAGCCAAAGTTGGATGATTAACTGACTAAACCACCCAGGCACCCCTCAATATGAAGTACTTTAAAAAGTCATTTTACTCTCATAATAACCCTGAGGCAGATACTAGTAATATTCCTATTTTACAGATAAAAAGACCTAAGACTCAGATGGAGTAACTGGCCAAGATAACATAGGGATTAGGTGGCAGAGCTGAGGCTGGACCATGGTCTGGCTCATATCAAAGTCCAGGCCTTTGATCATTATACTTCAGTTTAGTTTTTTTTTTTAATTAAAAGATGTGTTTTAAAAAAAAGGCCATAGTAAAATTGAATGGCGCTTCCTTTCTGTTGAAAGAAGTCTTGACACTTTAATGGGTTGGCTCTAACTCTTTTAGAAATCGGTGTGGGGCGGGTTGGGGAGAGGGGAGAAAGGCCAATGCAGGGATGGCAATGACTTGGGACAGGAGGGAGGGAGGACATCTCGACACCTCCATGGCACCCACCTCTCCTGGTGTCTTGTTCACATGATTCTCCTTCTTGGCAGCCTCCTGGAGTTCCATGGCCTGTTGGATGTACATTTTCCCAGCTAGGATTTCATTTTCCAGCATCGACAGCTCCTTCAGTGAAATGGGCCAATTCAACCGTTCTAACGCCCTGTTCAAAGCTGCCTTGTTTTCCAGGTACCGCATTGGCTTATATGCATCTAGCCTAGAAAGAAAAAAAGAGGAGAAAAAATAAAACAAAGAAAGTAATCATAATGGAAAAAACCATAGAAAGGTATTTTTCAGTAAAACCTCCCCTGAGAACCATCTCTCAGGCAGATGTCGCTTATCAGTCGACAGAATCCTGGGCACACCCTCTGGTCCATCAAGACTGTGCTGGTTTGCATGAGCTAAAAGTAACCATCTCTGTGACTATGGTAGGCACTCTTCACTACCACCTAATCTGATTATCTGACTTTAAAGAAGTTTTACACACATAGCTTTATTTTCAAATTTTTCAGCATATTTGGAACTCATTCCTTTCTCCCTAGGCCTAACATTTGGCAAGACCAAAAATGAGCTTCAAAGAGACTTCACATACTATGCCCAGCAGTAACTCTGGGAACACGGCAAAGCAAAGGGAAGGGAAGCAAAACATAAGCCAAATATTTGCCTCAGTGCAGTAATTCTTGTACCAGCTCACTCTATTTTGATCGTCTCTCCTTTTAGAAGCCTAACTAGACCTAAACTTTCTGGCTTCATTGTTTTGGTGCACAAAGAACAGAAGGCAAACATTCTATGAGCTGATGACTACAGGCTGTGAGACTCCGGGGAAGCCAGTGTGGTGTGATGGATTCTACCTCCAGTCCAGCTTCTGCTGCATCAGGCATGCCTGGAGGGGGAGGGAAAGAAAGAGAAGAGGGAGAGAGGCAGGGGAGCAAGAGGAAGGAAGAGAGGGAGCAGCAGAGAGAGTGGAAGGCATTTCATAATTATCATTTTCTTACTGCTGAAAGTGTCACTTCCTTTAGATTTAGGGTATTGAAAGAGTATAATTTAAGTCCAGCACAGCTACAGGACTCAATCCACAAGCAAACCTGTTTCCAGATAACAGAAAAACATCTTATTAAAAAATCTAAATTGGAGTCATGTCAGCAAGATGGTAGAATAAGAACCCCCAGGCTCCCATTCACACCCGCTACCCCCAACCAGGAGATACTAACTAATCAATAGATGGACCAAATTCCCTTTGCAAGAATTCTAGAAACCAGTTAAGAGGTTACAGCACTCCAGACGCGCACAACGCCAAGAAGAATAGTGGATTACAGTGGAAAGAAAGGGTTTTGCATTTTGCCTCCCTAGTCCCCCTGCTTCCTTGGCATAGTGCAGCCCAACTGGGAGACAACTCCTAAGTTGTGGCTTCCTCCTTGGGAGGGAAGGAGGATTGGAACATGCATTCCACATTCTGGAGTTTTGGGGGGCTTCCCAAGGGACTGGATTCCATCTATCTGACTCGGAGCACTGACGGGAATGATGATACACTCTAGATACCTGGTAGGGGTAGCTTAAGAAAAAAAGAAGAGTATCCTTGGCTTGTTACGGCACCAGAGACGTTGCAATACCAAAAGCAGACACCAGGGGGAGCAAGAGATTATGGGCTCCTGAGAAGAAAGGGGCAAACCTATTTGACAGAAATTTCACTCACAAGCCTGGAGAAGACATAACCCAGAAAAGGTTTGAGAGATCTCCAGAATCTCTAGCACAGATGACTGATGATGGTCATTTTCCATAAGAAGGTGATCTATAAAGAACGGGAGAGGTGTGTATGTTTTTGTTTTTTTTCCAAATACTCAAATCTCTACTAAAGATTCTAAGGCATACAAAGAAACAGGGAAAGGTGATCCAATCAAAGGAACAAAATAAGTCTTCAGAAATCTTCCCCAAAGAAACGGAGATATATGAACGATGTGACAAAAAAATTCAAAACAACTGTCCTAAACAGTCCAACTAGCTCGAAGAGAACACAAACTACATAAGATCTGGAAAAAGATGCATGAATAAAGTGAGAATATCAACAAAAAATATATACACTATAAGAAAGAACCAAACAGAAATTCTGGATCTGAAGAATATGATAGCTGAAATGAAAACATCTCCAGAGAAGTTTAAAAGCAGACTTGATCAAGCAGAAAAATAAAATCAGCAAATTATTACTACTTTAAGTCATAAATTGTTACAAGGGACAGAGAAGGACAGTGTATAATGATAAAAGGGTCAATCCACCAGGAAGATATGACTATTATAAATATATATGCACCAATGTCAGAGCTCTCAAATACATGGAGCAAATGTGGACAGAAATGAAGAGAGAAATAGATAGGAACATAATAAAGTAGGAGATTTCAATCCCCATTTCCACTATTGACAGAACAATCAGGTAGATGGTCAATAAGGAAGCAGAGTACTTGAACGATACCATAGACTAATTGGATCTAATAGATATGTACAGAAGACACCACTAGCCAACGGCAGAATACATATTCTTCATATGTGCACATGAAACATTCCCTGGGACAGACTACAGGTTACACCACAAAATAAGTGTTAAAAGTTTTTAAAATTGAAGGGGCACCTGGGTGGTTCAGTTGGTTAAGTGTCCGACTTCAGCTCAGGTCATGATCTCGTGGTTCATGAGTTTGATCCCCTCATCAGGCTCAGAGCCTGGAGCCTGCTTCCGATTCTGTGTATCCCTCTCTCACTGCTCTCCCCTGCTTGTGCTCTCCCAAAATCAAATTAACAGTAAAAAAAAGGTTTTCAAAATTGAAATAGTAAAAGAATATCTTCTCTAATCACAATGGCACAAAATTAGAAATCAAAACTAGATGGAAAATTGGAAAGTCAAGAAATATGTGGAAATTAAACACCACACTCTTAAGCAGCCAATGGGTCAAAGAGAAATCACAAGGAAGATTAGAAAATATCAAGATACATGAAAATGAAAACACAAAATAAAAAATTTTATGAAATACCATAAAACCAGTAGTAAGAGAAAAAATTTACTGTGCTAAATGCTTACATTTAAAAACAAAAAAGATATTAAACCAATAGCCTAACTTTATACCTCAAGGAACTGGAAAAAGAACAAACTAAATCCAAAGTTAGTAGAAGGAAGGAAATAATATAGACTAGAGCAGAAATAAGTAAAATAGATTATAGAAAAATAATAGAAAAATCAATGAAACTAAGTGTTGATTTTTAGAAAGAATAACATAACTGAAAAATGTTGAGCTAGATTAACTAAGAGAAAAAGAGGGAAAACTCAAATAACCAGAATCAGAAAGGAAAAAGGGGACATTACAAGTAATACCACAGAAATAAAAGGAATTATGAGAAACTACTATGATCATTTATATACCAACAAATTGGATAACCTAGAAGAAATGGACACAATCCTAGAAACATATAATCAGCTAGACTGAATCATGAAGAAATAAAAAAAAATATGAAGAGATCTACAACTAGGAAGGAGACTGATTCAGTAAATAGATACCTTCCAACAAATACAAGCTCAGCACCAAATGGCTGCAGTGGAGAAGTCTACCAAACGTTTAGAGAATTAACACTAATCTTCTTTGAATACTTCCAAAACTGCAGACCATGGAGTGTTTCCAGACTCATTCAATAAGGTCAGCATTTCCCCATAACAAAGCCAGACAAAAATACTCCTAGAAAACTACAGATCAATATCTCTTATGAAGACTGATGCAAAAATCCTCAACAAAATACTAGCAAACAAATTTAACAGCCTATTAAAAGGATTATACACCATTAAAAGTGAGATTTATTCCTGGAATGCAAGGATGGTTCCATATGAAAATTGATGTGAAACATATTAACAATGAAGGGAAAAAAAAACACTTGATCATCTCACGTGATGCAGAAGAATCATTTGACAAAATTCAACACCCTTTCGTGGGGAAAAAAAAACAAGACATTCAATAAACCAGAATAGAAGGAACCTATCTCAACGTAAGAAAGGCTTCCTATGAAAAGCCCACAGCCCACATCATCCTCAGTAGTCAATACCTAGAAGCCTTTCCTCTCAATCAGAACAAAGCAAGAATGTCCACTCTTACTACTTTTACTGAGCAAAGTACTGAAAGTCCTATCCAGAGAAATTGGGCAAGAAAAAGATATTTAAAAAATCCAAACTGGAAAGAAGTAAAATTATATCTGTTCATAGATGACACGATTTTATATGTAGAAACCCTTAAAGATCCCATAAAAATATTGATAGAACAAATAAATTCAATAAAGTAGAAGGATAAAATATCGACACAGAAAAATCAGCTGTGTTTCTATACCCTACGAATGCACAATCCAAAAAGGTAATTCAGACAATAATCCCATTTAAAATAGCATCAAAAAGAGTAAGATACTTTAAAATAAAATTAACCAAGGATGTAAAAGATTTGTATACTGTAAACTATAAAACATCATGGAAAAAACATTAAATAGATGAAAATAAATGGGAAAGACATGCTGTGTTCATGAATTAGAAGACAATATTGTTAAAATATCCATACTACTCAAATTAATCTACAAATTCAAGGTAATCCCTATCAAAATCTCAATGGCATGTTTTGCAGAAGTAGAAAAAATCATCCTAATTCATGAAACCTCAAACTCAAGGGACTCCAAATAGCCCAACAATCTCAAAAAAGACCAAAATTGAAGGCCTCACATTTCCTCATTTCAGGACATATTACACAAAGTTACAATAATCAAAAGGCTATGGTACTGAAATAAAGACAACATGATCGGTGGGACAGAATAAAGAGTCTAGAAATAAACTCCTATGTATATGTATATGGTCAAATGATCTTCATCAAAGGTGCCATGACCTCACCATGGAGGAAAGAACAGTCTCTTAGACAAACGGTTCTGGGAAAACTGGATATCCACATGCAGAGAATGAAGTTGGAACCCTTAATGTATACCATATATCAAAATTAACTCAAAACAAAATGGATTTAGGACCTAAACAGAAGACCAAAAACTATAAAACTCGTAGAAAAAAAATATAGAGGGAAAGCTTCATGACATTGGATTTGGCAATGATTTCTTGGATAGGACACCCAAAGCACAGACACAAATGCAAACACAGACAAATGGGAAAAACTACACATCAAAGGAAATTATCAATAGAGTTATAAAGGCAACCTTTAGAATGAAAGAAAGTATCTGAAAATCATCTACCGGAGGGGATGGCTAGGTGGCTCAGTCGGTTGAGCATCCAACTCTTGGTTTCGGTTCAGATCATGCTCTCACGGTGGTGAGACAGAGCCCATGTCAGGCTCTGGGCTAGCAATGCAGAGCCTACTTGGCATCCCCTCTCTCCTTCTCTCTTTGCCCCTCCTCTTCTCTCTCTCTCTCTCTCAAAATAAATACACTTAAAAAAAAAAGAAAAAAGAAAATCATCTGTCTGATAAGTGGTTAAAAAGAAAAAAGAAAATCATCTACCTGATAAGTGGTTAAAATCCAGAATATATAAAGAACTCCTACACCTCATCAACAGTGATAAAATAATCCGATTAAAAATGAGCAAAGACCTTGAATGACATTTCTCCAAAGAAGACCTACTCAGGCCAACAAGCATGTGAAAGGATAGTTAACATTACTGATCATTAGGGGCGCCTGGGTGGCTCAGTCGGTTGAGAGTCTGACTTCAGCTTGGGTCATGATCTCATGGCTTGTGGGTTGGAGCTCTGCATCTGGCTCTGTGCTGACAGCTCAGAGCCTGGAACCTGCTTCGAATTCTGTGTCTCCTTCTCTCTCTTTCCCCCTCCTCCTCTCATGTTCTTTCTCTCTCTGTCTCTCAAAAAAAGATATTTTAAAAAATTTTAAAAAAAACCACTACTGATCATTAAGAAAATGAAAATGAAAACCACAATGAGTTATCACTTCACACCCACCAGGCCACCAGGATGGCTTTAATTATACACACACACACACACACACACACACACACACACACATACACACACAGGTGTGTGTGTATGTGTGTGTGTATATATGTAAAATATAAAAGTAAAATAAGTGTTGGCAAGGATGTGGAGAAACAAGAACCCTCATACATTTCTGGTAAGAATGTAAAACAACGCAGCTGCCATGAAGTAGTTTGGTGGCTCCTCAAAAACTTAAACATAGAATGACTGTGTGACCCAGTAAATCCACCCTTAGCTATGTTCCCAAGAGAAACGCAAACCACACAGCAACTTCTGCATGAATGTATATGGCAGCCTTGTGCTTAGTAGCCCCAAAGTGGAAAAACCCAAACAGCCACCAATGGGAGAATGGACAAAGAAGCTGGTATATACATCATGGATCAATACGGAGGCATAAAAAGGAATTAAATACTATGCATGCTACAACTTGGAAACATCATTTATACAAAACTAAATGAAACAGGCCAGACACAAAATGTCACATGTTGTATGATCCCTTTCTTAAGATTTACCCAGAACAGGCAAATGCACAGTGACAGAAAGAAGGCTCTGGTTACCAGAGCAGGGAGAGAGGTTTGGGGAAGGATTACATAGTGGGTACAAGGCGTTTCTTCTGAGGTGATAAGGGAGGGGGTGGTTTGCACAACATTTTGAATAAATACAACTGCACTGTACAGTTTAAAACAGTTAACTAGGTTATATAAATTTCACCAAAAAAAAAAAAAGTAAAGAGGAACTGGCTTACTTTTCTTTTTCCTCTTGAGATAACGCTCGCCAAACAATTTTATTCAAGCGGCTGTTAAAAAAAAAATCAACCATCGGTTAGTAGCGGTATTTTCATTTCATGGCAAAAGGCTGACCCCAGGCTCTGAAGGGCACAGTAGGAAGAGCCCAAGTCAAGTGACACCCCCGCTGGACCGTGCCACTGTCATTTGCTTAAAGATACTGGAAGTGACTATCTCCGCATCTTGGCATCGCCGCAGAAGCCTCATGGCTTTGTAGCAATTGTGTTAAATACTAAAGGAGGGCACACATCTCCCACTCAGTAAGGTAAAACCCAGGCTAAGAAATGGTGGTAAACAAAATGGCTGTCATTTTCTTGACAACTTGTTGTTTTTTCTTCCTATGGAAAAGTATAACTGTGCCCTTAATTTACCTTCTGTACATATTCTTCTACCTGGATTTTAAGAGCGAAGAGGGTTAAGGGGGTCATAAATAATAGGATCAGAACACATTTTAGAGATCAACCAGCCTGACCAACTTGTTTTCCAAACGAGGCCACTGGGAGGGGCAAGCGGATGAGGTGTCCTGCTCATTCAGCATGGCCGGCGGGCAGCGGCAGTGCTGGACTTGCTGAAGCTCATCCCTGGATATGTTTGTGGAGAGGCAACGTCAACGCAACGGGGAAGGAGGAGGCTGACACCAGTGGATTCTGTGGGGCAGTCACAGCTTCTGTTCTCGTTAGGAATCACGCCGCTTCGGTCAGAGGTGCCAGCCCTGTCCTGTACACCTAGTTCTGTGCCACTCCGTCATCACTCAAAGCAGGCCTCCTGACGTGCAGGGCGAAAAACACTGGCTCCAGGGGCAGTGAGCTGGGGCTCCAGGATAAACAGAAGCCTCAATAAAATGAGAGGGGAGAATCCTGCCCCCTCCAGGAGGCATTCTCTAACCACTGGACCCAGCGTCAGCCGCACAGGGCTCTGAGAACACTCCGGGTGGTGGTACCCTCCCCGATTTCCGCTCATGAGCCTGGTGAGACCACGGGAAAGGGAGTCTGGCGTGCGGTGAACACCACAGGCTCTGGAGCCAGACTGCCTGGGCCCAAAGCTCAGTTGGCTTCTCCTCTTATTAGCTGTGAGCCGTTGGGCCAGCAGCCAACTTCTCTGCAGAATGTGGACAATAATGGTACCTTCCTCCCAGAGTTGTGAGGGCTCAGTGAGCCAGTGTGTGCATAGCAGAGAGAACCTGTCTGACGCAGGTAAATGCTCTATAAGTTATACAAGCAGTCGGGAAGTGGGAAATAAGCCGGCTCACTGCTTCTGATTTGCTTGGATGTTTTTGGTTCTTTGGGGGCCTATTTGGAAATTAGGTTTCTTTAATTATGTGGTTCATGTATTGGTAAGAGGGCTTCTAAGATTTGTTCCAAGGACTCACAGGATGCATTTTTGGTTTGGGTGTGTATGCTTCTCTGAAAACAAAAACAAAAACATAACCTACTTTAAAAATCCCCTTAAAAAAAAGAAAATAAATAAAATCTAAATATATCCTCCCCCCAAATCCCCTTAAATCTAGACCTTGAAAGTGGAGCCAGGGCAGTAGGGAGGCTGGGAGTGAGGACAAGGGCTTTGGGGCTACATGGCTCTGGGTTCAAATCTCAGTGCCTCTACTTTGCTGCTGTGTGATTCTGTGTTACACAACTTTTTGAAATTTTGTTTTCTTATCGCTGAAACAAGGATAACACCACCTACTTTGGTGCTGGGAGGATTGACCAGGAATAACTCCGTGATTATTCCCCCCAGGTTCTGAAGATGGGCGAGGCTTGGAAACTGAGAAATGCTTAGTGAATGTGGGCCCAATTAGAGAGCACATCCCACTAATTTTAAATCAATCCTTTAGAAAATACTTTTCTAAGAGCACACTTATATAACCTCTGTTATTTCCCTATTTCCCTTCTATACAGAAATACTTCAAAGCACACAGGGCAGAAGAAGTGTGTGGGTGTGAACTGAGGGCAACTGAACGTGTGTCGATCGTGGCTCCACTGACTGGCCAGGTGATGGTGGGAAAGCCATGTAGGGTGTGGGATGAGGGCCGTCCCTGCGAGATGCCAAGAGGGCAAGGCCAGGGGGACCTCTCTGACGCTGGTCCAGCCCCTTCACTCAGGGATTTTACGAACCACAGTTTTCCTTTTTGTTTTGTTTTAGGAGAGTGAAACTTGGTTGAGGGCTTACACCACTCGCTCTCTATCTCCAGCTGGACAAGTCACCTTGTGCCCATAATTGCCTCATTTGCAAAGCAACTTGTACCTAAGGACACTCGGAAGTCTACCATCAGGCCAAGCACTTTGGAGGTTTTAGGCAGAGGTTACTAAAGATGATCCCACAGCCGGGTTAGAACGGATGCTTCTCTTGTGGGTCTAAGGGCCACAACCTTGACCTTATACTCAAAATCGAAAAGCTGCAGAAAAATCACCCCAGAAACCAGCCAGCCCTGGAAATCTTCATTCATAGTTTATATCCAGACACACAAAGTAAAAATTGCTGTCTTGATTTTTAAGATTTTTTTTGGTTTATTTATTTTTGAGAGAGACACAGATTGTGAGTGGGGGAGGGACAGAGACAGAGGGAGACAGAATCTGAAGCAGGCTCCAGGCTCTGAGCTGTCAGCACAGAGCCTTATGCAGGACTCGAACTCATGAACCACTAGCTCATGACCTGAGCCAAAGTCGGATGCTTCACCAACTGAGCCACCCAGGTGTCTCTCAATTCTTAAAGTATTAAAACAGAAGGACTCCTACACACAGCCACTAAGTGTGACCAAAATAGCTAATTTATGTCACTATTTTGGCCAAAGGGCTGTGAGCTTCCCAATTATCTAGTCATCGCTAATCATACAAATTTAGGGTTATATTTGGCTTACTTGTGAAGGGAAACTCCTTAGAAATGTTATATTGGGATGGGATGGGAGTAAACCAAGTTTCCTTAATCATGTTTCATATTATATGTATCTTTAGAAAGCTGACTCAAGATGGAAGAGGGAATTGATACTTATGACAATAAAATTCTTAAATACTCCTGAATGTGAAGGATCAGGAAGTTTTGTTCTGGATCTGTGTAACATTAATGCTAGTATGAATAGTATTAAATAATAATATCAAATAATTCATTTAATGTAAGTATCACATTAATATCACATATTAATTCAGTGATATTGGATTTTAAAAATATTAATCACATTAAATTAATTTGATTATTGATAGTAACAATATAATATAACATTTCTCTAAGGGTACTAAAAGGCTTTTCCAGATTCACTCACTGGAAGTAAGAGGGGGATAAATCACTATGTCTATAGTTTGGTTCTGCTATTAGGGAAGGAGGGATCCTTGCATTCCAGAAAGGGAAAGGGTCACCGCAGGGGGGAGGAGCTGTGTGACTATGATACTCAGTATATTTTTGTTTATTTTAGGATCAACAGATTCAGGGACTGAAAGAAGTATTAACATTGATTGTTCCTTATATATAATTTACATAACCCTCACAACCATCCTGTGAGGTGGATTTTATAAGTATGGAGTCTGAAGCCAGCAATCATTAGTTGACTGGCCAATTAGATGTCAGAACCAAGAATGAAACCCAGAATTAGGACTTCAAAGACCTAGCTTGTGGCCCTGCACCAAGCTTTCGCAGACCAGGGAATTCTAGAACTCAAATATTTGACTGAGTCAAGCAAATTCAATTATAATATGAATATTACTGTATTCTAATTTTGATATAACTGAATTTTGAATACTGACTTTGATGAATTTTAATCACTAAATGTGAGCTAGATCCAATTCAAATTAAATTCCAATAGCCAAATACATACATAGTGACACCTGCAAGGGAGAGGGGACAAAGGGGAGAGGAAGGCTGCTAAGCCCTTGCCCTTGGAACTGACATCCTTGCAAATGTGAGGCAGGCCTGTACAGAAGCCGTGAGCCCTCTGAGGGCCACATGCAGGGGGGGTGGTGGAGTCACTGGGGAAAGGTCTCTCTGAGGAGGGCCACTGGAGCTTAGGGAAGACAGGAATGAAAGAGGCCAGCTGGGGGATGGCAAGAGGAGCAGCACTGCTGGCAGGCAAGGGAAGGCAGAGCAGAGGAGCAGCCCCCCATGTACAGCAGGGAGGGGGAAATCTACAGACCAAACCTTAGGCTCACGGTGAACAGCGCACCTTGGCATAGTCCATGCTGTCTGCAAGAGACATGAAGAGTGGACAAGAGAAATCCTGAGGAGGCCGAAGAACTCATGTAAGCCAGCCTCTATTCTTACGTGAGGGCAGGAGAAGGCTCCAGTGAAAGGAGATTCATAGAGGCCCGTGAAGGGCACCGTGGGGAAAGGCCAGCCTCTGGACTGGATTGTGGTAGGAGTGAGGCTTTATGCTTCTTTTAAACACACACTTAGCACAGTACAAAATAACAACAGACCAGCATATGCTGGCTGGGATACTTCATTAACTTTCATGGACTTTATTTCATTTCTCCCACTCACACGGCAGTAAGTGAAAACCCAGCTGCACAGCTTCTAGAGCAAATACAGTGCTTGACATATAGGAAGCGCCTATGTTTGTGGATGCTACTGTTGATCATCCTTATGAGTAATTATTAAATAGCTGCTCCAGATTTTAAAAAATCTAAGCTAGGGGCACCTGGGTGGCTCGGTTAGTTAAGCCACTGACTTTGACTCAGGTCATGATCTCACGGTTCGTGGGTTCGAGCCCCGCATCAGGCTCTGTGCTGACAGCTCAGAGCCTGGAGCCTGCTTTGGATTCTGTGTCTCCTTCTCTCTCTTCTCCTCCCCCCCCTTGCTCGTGCATGCTCTCTCTCGAAAAAAAAAAAACATATTAAAAAGATAAAAATTAAAAATTAAAAAGTTAAAAATCTAAACTAAACCCCCCTTGCTCGTGCATGCTCTCTCTCGAAAAAAAAAAACATATTAAAAAGATAAAAATTAAAAATTAAAAAGTTAAAAATCTAAACTAAAACAAGAGAAAACAAACAAAAACAGACAAATCCCACAGCCATTAGAGAGCAGCCAGGAATGATACTCACTTTTCATAGCTCTTAACTGCCTGTTCCACTTTTTGCTTGTAGATATTGAGCTTGACTCCTTGGGGGTTAACTAATGTCATCTTATTTGTGTCATTGCACACATGTGCCAGAGGGAACACCTACACACCAATACCAAAGGAAAGTGTCATTTGATAGGTTAATGCCTTCAGAAATGGATCTACTCAGCCATAAAGTATGTTTTTCTAATTACAAAATCAATCTAATTACAGAAAAATTAGAGAATACAGAAAATCATAAAGAATCAGAGATATCATTGCTAACATTTTTCTTCCAATTTAAAAACCATGTATATATGTTTGTTTTTGAGAGAGAGAAAGAGTGGGAGAAGGGCTGAGAGAGAGGGAGAGAGAATCCCAAGCAGGCTCCACACTGTCAGTGCAGAGGGTGACACAGGGCTGTAACTCACGAACCATGAAATCATGACCTGATCTGAAATCGAGAGTCAGATGCCTAACCGAATGAGCCACTCAGGTGCCCTGAAACTATATATTTTTAAAATCACCACCACCACACACAAAACAACTGTTTCAGAAAACTTTAGCCAGAATCAAGTACTATCTTCATAAACGCCTGTCAAATTGATATGAGCAATTTTTAAGAAAAAAGTTCTCCTTGTTGCTACTTTGTAAATTACTACCTGGGTTAAACATCTTTTTCATATAGTTATTTTACATTTGATTTTCTCTTTAAAATATCTGATTATAGTTAACATCTTTAGACCATTTTCCTTGTCAACTTATAAGATATTCTTATAATGTCAAATAGAGAAGCCTTAGCGATCATATTCTATAAGAATAGGGGAGTACCAGAAAGAGAAGACTCCTTTTTAGTCTTTCTGTCTACACTTGGTGCTTGCTTTTGAATTTGGAAATGCCTATGATCCCATGCCATCTTAATAGTACCTATAATATTTTATATTTATATATTTACCTGTTTGCATATTACCTCTATTTCCTTCGTAGAATGTAAACTCCATCAAACCAGAAATTTTGTTTTATTCACGACTGCATACCTATTACCCTAGAACGCTGCTTGGCACATAGTGTGCCCTCAACAAGTATTTGTTGATAAATGAATATATGTTCATAAAAAGGTATATTTCATATCTTAATATGAAAAGTCTAAATAATAGAATACCAAGCTATAATATGGTTTCAAAATTATATATGATTCCAACCATAAGCAGCATGTAGGCATTTTGAAAATGTGGGGAACTGCTTTTGAGAAGTAAATCGTTACTTTCAATCAAGATGATATAGTTCATGCTTTTATGTTCTCTCTTGTATCCAAAAATCACACAAAAATTGTATGTTCTTATTAAGAAGGAAAGGGGGGAAAAAAAGGTCAGATGCATGGTGGAAAAATTTCTAGAGAGAAAAGTTGAACTTTGAACTGTGAACTGTGAACTTGTGAACTTGAACTGTGAAAACTGTGAACAAGTGAGCAGGGCTGAAGTTGTGGACTTGTTGACTCTGTGTCCAAAGATGGCGGGGGTGGGGGTGGGGGCTCAGGGGGAAGACCCTTCCTGGAGAGCAAGCGGGACTCTGAGTGTTCTGCAGGACGAGGGCCCAAGGCAGGCTCAGTCCCTGAAGCCAGTGCTGGTATGAGGGTCTCACCCCTGGAAGAAGGCTCTGCCACGTGAGAGAGGGCACTGATGTAGCCTCACCACCCAGAACCAAATCAAGCCACCCTCTGAACCTGTCACATGCCAGTACCACTGTGGAACAAGAGCTCTAGAGACCAATTAAGGGAGTCAGGGGATGGATTTAGGCAACGGCAAAACAGAAGGCGAGAGAGAGAGAGGAAGGAAAAAAAAAACATTAAAAAACCTTGTTAAAATGAGCCACTGTACTAAAATTCCAAAATATACAATGAAAATATGTGAAAATGATAGCTGAGAAAATCAATAATCAGAATGTCAATTTACCTGAGAAGAAATTAATTTCATTAGCTATCTGGACTTAATATTAATTATAATTAAAATTAATAATGGTTAGGTTATTCAAAGAGTACAGTCATACAAAAGTACAAAGACATACCATAAGAAGAAATGGATGGGAAAAAGAATATTTTAAGGAATAAAATTAATCTTGGAAAAAACAGACATTGAAATGGAAGACTATTAATTTTGTAATTTAAACATCAAGACCAAAACAAACAAGATAAAAGGCAAAGATTCAGAAAACTAAAGAGAAAGAAATAAAGTTAAGAGGCTGCAAAGTCAAACCTCACTATTTGTCAGACACATGAATTCAGCACAACTTTTGTCAAAGGAAAGGGGCCAGAACAGTGGGTTAAAAGGTGAGTCCACTAGACTTTGAACAGGCTGAAGCTTGCGGAAAAGGGGAAGAAGAATTCAAAAAACACAACTCTCTAAATAGAGCTACATATCACAAAAACTTTTCAGAGGAAAAAGAAATCAATCTCAACAAAATGAAAGACCTTTACGTTTTTATCATCTCTGGAAAAAAATACCCCTTTAGAAGTCTATAAATAGCTCTCCAAGAGTGCCAACACATGGCAAAACTGCAGATCAACACGACGAAATATTTAGCAACATGATAACATAGTAATGTTCTACTTCCCTCTTTGGTGGTTTTGGATCTCATGCCTTGCGTGGCCATCATGCACTTCGGTGTGGTAGCAGTTCAAATTTGGCTGGTGTGCACCCACTCTCATTCCTTTCTGCATGCAGACTGAGGGAAAGACAAAGTCCTACTCCACACCTTCACACTGTGGTCTTAGTTTTTACAACATGGTGGTCACGTGGAGGACCCATGGGATATTCTCTTTATGATGTCAAATTGCAGTGTCACTATGAGGTCATTAGGGGCACTCTCACAGGACTTGAGGGATCAGAACCATGGCCGCCCAGCTTCTGCAAGGATGCATGTGGGGAGGACAGAGGATTTGACAGATCTGTTGAATGGGAATAAAACCTGATCACACCACCTTTGAAAATGGTTTACTTATTACCTCTTATAATACAAATCAAGAGAATTCCTTGGATAATATTTGATAACAAAAGAGAGCCTTAGTTTAATTCTCTTGAGAGTAACCTAAAAGAAGTCTTACCAAATTGGTATTAAAATAATCACGCTCTGTGTGAGAAAATTTTAACTAGGAGAAAGGGAGGGAAAGGGAGAGAGAGAAAGAGGGAGGAAGGGAGGGGGAAAGGAATGTTTATTATCATTACTATAATAGAAATGTGGGCAGATCAACTGACCTCCCTGAAGGATTTGTATAAGTCCTTGAAAATACTATCTGCAGAACTGGTGTCTTGACATAAATGAAGGTATCAGAGTTGAAGATCTGTTATTTATAGTAGATACCAATGTTAGAAGTTGAAAATAAGGAAAAGGACAGCAATATACCAAACTTAAAAACTTTGCAAGCTATTGTTTCTCACTTCCAAAAATTATTTGATGTGCCGTCTTTAAATGGAGTCTATCCTCGAATGAATGAAGGTTATACTAGGCTTGGAGAAGTGAACAATGCTGTGAGAAACCTCCAAGCGCTCTTAGAATTAGATAGTTCAACGTCATCATGTGTGCTGCGAGCACAGTTGGAAAATTGTGCAGGCTGATTAGTGAGGACATAACCGAGCAGGTTATGCAGGTATTAGGACCCGACGACCTCCGAAGCATTATCAACAGATAGCAAGAACATGAGGAATTTTCCCCAGCATTTCAGGCATTTACCAATGATCTACTTGAAATCTTACAAATTGATGACTTGGATGCCACTGTACCTGCAGTAAAGAAATTAAAAATACTTTCATACTGAAAAAAAAAAAGAGACAGAGAGAGAGAGAGTCAGTCACTGACCATAAGGAAAGAAGAAATCACCAGAATTCACTGGAATTCATGGACATCCAATTTCGGCCAATTCTGTTAGAATTTTTTTCACTGTTAGCCCAGAGAAAATCTATAAGCAACCAATCACTGTATTTAAGAATAATTTTGTCAATGGCTCAGTCAGTTAAGTGTCCAACTTGAGCTCAGGTCATGATCTTGCAAGGCCTTGGTTGGTTCAAGCCCCACGTCAGGCTCTGTGCTAACAGCTTAGAGCCTAGAGCCTGCTTCAGATTCTGTGCCTCCCTCTCTCTCTCTGACCTTCCTCCACTTGCTCTCGCTCTCTCTCTCTCTCAAAAACAAATAAACATTAAAAAAAAGAACAATGTTGTCAATAATGGTAATAGTACTTATCCTTTACTCTCTGCCAAGCACTAAACACTCCCTACATATCTTCTCATTCAATCCCTATACAGATATATACATTGAACTGCAGGTTTTTTCATATGGCTTTCCTCTTTACTAAATTCTTCAGTTCTTTATTTCTTTTAAAAAACTACTAGTTTTCTCTATAATACATGTACAAAAAACCACTTATTGAATATTTGAAAGACTAAAACTATAAACAATGAAAATAATGGTGAGGGCTCTAAAAATTGTTTAAGTGTATCTATACTGTAAAACATAATGAAGTCTGGATTCCACCAAATTTGAATTCTTAGTAATTAAGGCACGGGATAAATGTAACTTGCTATTTTTAAACAGACACTTGCTAGAAACATGAATACTGTGAAGAAGCCTTTGAGAGATTTAGCTTACATAAGAAAACTATTCTGAAACGAGAATAGAAAATTAAAACAAAATACTATTTTCACAGAGCAACTGGCAATTTTTTTTAATGTATTGCTTTTAAGTGATAACAAAGATATAGGTAAATAAGCACTCTTAAAATTACAAGTAGGGGCAGCTGGGTGGCTCAGTTGGTTGAGCATCCAACTTTGGCTCAGGTCATGACCTTATAGTTCATGAGTTGGAGCCCCATGTCAGGCTCTGTGCTGACAGCTCAAAGCCTGGAGCCTGCTTTGGATTCTGTGTCTCCTGATCTCTCTGCCCGTCCCTTGCTTGTGCTCTTTCTCTCCCTCTCTCAAAAATAAATAAACATTAAAAAAATTCCAAGTAAACTATGCAATAATGAGGGGAATAATTAAACAAGCTGTAATAATTCATACTATTGAATATTGGTGCAACCATTACAAATTCATCCAAATATGGTCATTACAAGGGAATATGTTCATAATGCGATAAGTGAAGAAAGCAGAATACAGAACTGTATGCATAGCTATTAGCTGTGAAAGTCAAACTACAGATAGAATTTCTCCTGATAACATTCTGTGTTTGTCAGCAATCCCACATTTAGAAAATGAGAAAACAGTATGAAACTATGTATTTATATATTTATTGTTCAACCCTGACTGAATTCACTAATCTCTTTTTTTCCGACTAAATCAGTTCTTAGAACAAATATCCTAGAACTTGCTGCCAGATTGGCCAAGGAGAGGTCTGACAGGATGTCCATAATGAAAATGCAAAAGCCGGGCAAATCCTGCATGGGTAACTCTGAACGCAGACGCAGTGGCTTTATAGACAGTGCAGTTGCACAAAATGCTGAGTGTAGAAGCTTAAACGTCTGCTTTCAAACTAGAACATCTCCAGTCTCCAAAGAACAAAGGAAAACAGGACCACAGAATTAACTGGCAAAGAAGCAGTGTGTCAACAAGATCATTCATAAACCCATGATAATATGTTACTTACTACAGGGTAGATTATGTCTCACATTTTTCATCTAAACTTTTAGAAAATAAAAGGTTGTTTTTTTCAATGTAGTGAGCATTTTAATTGGTAGAGTAGATAAATATTTGTTGACCTGGAATAATGTTCACTGTAGACTGTTGAGTAAAAATGAAGGCACAAATCTGTATACTCAGTTTGACTTCATTTTGGTAAAACAAACACAAAAAACAAAGGATACATATCTAGATAAGAAGGTCTGGTCTGACAACCACCAAGTGATTCATCAGTAGTGGAAATACGACTCTATTGTTTCTTTCTTTTTCACTTATCTGTATTTTCTAATTTTTAGACACACTGAATATGTATAGCTTTTGCAATGACTGTCCTTTTAAATTTTAACTAAGATAAGCCTTTCTATCAACATATATTTGCATTATGTTCAATGTTACATTTGAAAGCAACAAAATGCCTGTCCTTCACAGCGTCCCTAACCTCTTTGCACCTAACTTCATCAGCTAAATGATGAGATGAATAGTAACTTCACTAAGTTGCTTTGATTTTTAGACTCTTTGATGACATCTAA
Source organism: Helogale parvula (assembly GCA_004023845.1). Taxonomy (NCBI): domain Eukaryota; kingdom Metazoa; phylum Chordata; class Mammalia; order Carnivora; family Herpestidae; genus Helogale; species Helogale parvula. The sequence continues at coordinate 60,531 of PJEM01009411.1, forward strand.
TATTTCACTCAGTACCTAGTGGGAGAGCTCATCATATACTATATTAATGGGATTGTGCCATGACCTGTGAGGAGTAAGGACAGAACTAGTGTCTAAGTCCAGGATATCTGATCACAGAGCTATGTGCCTAATGAACCCAGATTAGGGCAAAGCAGGAAAGCCTTGGTGGGATGCTGTTAAAGACATCATGATGTTGATGATGATGATGTAAACTTTCTAATGATACAGATTAATGTTCCCAAATTATGTTTTTTTTCCTGAAGCAACTGGCAATAAAGAGCTTTCAGTTACAGATTTGTCAAAAAACCAAAACAGTTTTATCCTGTATATGACTTGGTGAAGAATTAATCTCTTTGAAAGAGCTAAGGTAAAATTATCTAGTCCACTGGAAGCCAAAAGTGCCAGTTAGCATCTTGTAATGAAGAGTTGCCAGGGCAACCTCTCTGCTCAATACTTCATTTCCAAGGTGACAGTTTTGGACAGCTCATCCAGGAAACATGAAAACCAAAACAGCGTTGTGTTCCAGAAGAAGAAGGAGCCCACACATAAGTCATGAATGAAACAAAGAGCTGGGGACAAAGCCAAACACTGCTTTACAATTCAGCCCAGACAGATGTGACCATGCACAGACCATAGGAGTGAGAGTCAATTAAAATTTTTAATGAAGTGTGTTAAGATTCATGTTTCCTTTTTAGCTCTGTTTTACTTTTTTAGAAAACATTAGGTGCAAATCTCAAAAAGCTGTATATCCCACTACAGAAGATATATTTTTAGATTATTGTTTTCCTTTTCTTTCCATTTATAAGTGAGGGTCTCTTCCAATCAGAGAAAATATTAAGGAAGAAAAGATGTAAGTGTGCTTTGAGAGTGAAATTGGAATTTACTGCAGTATATTTCTATCATCATCATAATTCTTGCTCTTACCATTAAAAATGGAAGAAGGTAGCATGCTAGGTGGTGTGCCACTTAGGTCTGTGATGAGAACTTACATGGCTGCAAAAGACTCCAAGCACGAGTGCTCGTGGTAGAAGGCAACTGAAAAATGTTGACCCTCACTCCTTGACTTTCTAGAATCAGAAGACTAGAATGTTCTCCTAAAGGACAGAACCCTCACTACTCTTCCAGTTTTTCCTTCTTAGGAATCATTCCATATTTTTCTCTTTCACAGACCCACATGGTTTAATTCTATATACCTGACTTCAAAAATGGCCTTGGGAGTGCCTGGGTGGTTCAGTACATTGAGAATCTAGCTGTTGATTTTGGCTCAGGTCATGAGCCCAGGGTTGTGGGATCGAGCCCTGCATCAGGCTCTGCACTGGGCATGGAGCCTGCTTGAGATTCTCTCTATCTCTCCCCCTCTGCCCCTCTCCCTTGCTCACACTCTCTTTATCTCTCTATAAAAATTTAAAAAAAAGTTTTAATAAAAAAAAAAGAAAAAATAGCCTTGAATCCATTGTTGCTACCTGGGTCACAATCACCTAGGCCTTGCCTCCTGACCAATCCTCACCTTCCCAGCCTCAAACCCCTCCAACTTTTCTGCATATTGCAGCCAAAACCTGAACTTGATCTTTTCTCTCTTCTGCTAGAAACCCTTTGGTTGTCCTCAGGACGACATTCGAAATTCTTAAGGCCCTTTCTTGATGAGTTTTAACACCAAACTTTCTTTGGAATGACGAACTTTCTTTGACCCTGAGACTTCCCCACCCGCTCTCACTGCTTAGGACGTCCCTCTCCACCTCCCAACTCATCACCTGATGACCTTTTTTCTGCTCCTGGCTCTGAACTCTCATAGCCAAGTGTGAAGCCTTCTTTGACAAGGGAAACTGGGTTAGGGACCTCTCCTGCATCTTTTTATTTTGTACTTCCCACCTGTCACATTTAACTAGAACTTATTTTATTTTATTTTTAAATTTTTAATGTTTTATTTATTTTTGAGAGAGAGACAGAACAGACAGCGTGAGCAGGGGAGTGTCAGAGAGAGAGGGAGACACAGAATTGAAGACAGGCTCCAGGCTCCTGTCTGTCAGCACAGAGCCTGATGCAGGGCTCAAACCCATAAACTGCGAGATCATGACCTGAGCTGAAGTCGGATGCTCAACTGACTGAGCCACCCAGGCGCCCCGAACTTATTTTAGTTACTATTTCCTCCATGAGATGGCAAACTGTATTTGGGTAAGAATATTGGCTGTCTTATTTTGCTGTATTCTAGAGAGCAGTTCAGGGCCTGCATATAGTAGGCATATAATGTTTGTTTAATATTTTTATAATAAAACCCAATGTTTATTGAGTGCCTGCTAAGTGCAGTCTATTATGTGCATTACTTCTTTTAATTCTGTAACAGTCTCAGAGTAGATATATTATTATTACATGAATTACCATGTTTACAGTATGAGCCAGTGAGGCAAGGAAAGGTTCAATAAGATTTTATGTCTGCATACTATTTTTAGGGTTTTCAAAGCATTTCTATACTCATAGAGCAAATGTTTATCAACAAATATTATATGGAGTTCCTGTTAGGAAAAAGGCTGTCACTATAACTAGTAGAAATGTAAAATTTATTTAAAGGATGATTTGGTTTCACCTGTAAAAATTTTAAATGTATGCACCCTTTTGGTCTAGCAATGCCACTTTACAGAATCTATCCCAAAGAGAGATTTGTACATGTGCCCAAAATCTATGTGCAAGGAAATCTGTTACAGGATTGTTTGTGATATGGAAAAAAAGGATACAGTGTAAATGTCCGTTAATAATGGTAAAGAATGGGATGAAATGTACAGCATAAGGAATATAGTCAATGACATTATAATAGCATTGGATCGTGATAGATGGTGTTACACTTGGGCTGAGCACAGCATCACTTACAAAGCTGTCAAATCACTATATTGTACACATGAAATCAATGTAACATTGAAAAAGAACCTTGAAGCCAGTAAGAATGAGACCTTTATCTACACATGTGTAAAGGTCTCTAAGACCTTAATTTTTAAAAGATAATTTTTATAAAATAACATAATTTATTATTTATGGCAAATCCATATGGTATCACCTCATTTATGTTTACTAAAATTGTTATGCATATGTGTATAGTATATGTTATGTATGTATATGTACACATATGAGTTTGCGCATAGAAAAAGAATTAAAAAGATATTCAGCAAGCTACTCAGAGGGTTTCCTTCCTAGATGAGAGTAGTTGAGAGAGAAGATTCCACATTATTTTCCTTTAAAGACTTCTACACCGTCATTCCCTACTGAGAATGTATTCATATGTTACTTAGCAGATAAAATAATAACTTAATAAAAAATTAAGTTCCCTTTATATTTTACCATTTTATCATTTGTTATAGGTCTGTTTTTATCAACTTTTATGTCAGCATATCATTAATATATATTCAAAGTACTACAACAAAAACTAGAAGGTACATAAACCAAACCCCCAAATCTCCAATAATCTCATGACTCTGATAAGCATCATTAACATTTTGGTAAAAGAGAAAAGGAGGGAGAAATAATGCCATGTCTTATATCATACTTACATGTAACCAAATTTACATACTATATGTGAAACTTTGTGCCTGATTTTATCATTTAGCATTAATTATATTAAGAGATTTTCCCTACATCATTTCTTATTCTTTAGAAACATGACATTTAATTAAAGTGTGACATTCCATGATATAGATATTTTGATATTTAGATTGCTTTCAGGATCCTCAATGTTAGATATAAGGCACTGCTAACTAACTATTCTTTGAATATAGGTATCAGTATTTCTAATTATGAAATAGCTACATATGGATTTACTGGAGAAAAGACTATATGCCCTTACCACCTCTGAATGTACTGCCAAGGCTGCACCAATTTATACTCCAGTATAAATCCAGTATATGCAGTAAAAAAAAAAAGGTTCCAATTTTATCCTATCTTTGTCATCACTGTTTATCAGTATTTTTATTCATTTATCTGTATTTTTTTTAACCTTACAAATGTGATGGTGGTGGTAGGGGAGTCGTCTAATTGGTTTATCAATCTGTATTTTTTCTAAACACATATATTTGGTTACCAGTAAGAAATATTTTTGACTCCCCTCTGCCACTGGATTTTTCCATGAGGTATTTACCATTTTTTAAAATTCCTTTATGGTATGAATACATGTGCATGTGTGTGTGTGCACAGAACAACAAAACACTGATCTCTATGCACTTATGTGCACACGCACACACTGAATCATAAGGATGCACACAAAAAACATTTAAGGCATTACTCCATAACATTTTTTTGTATATGTTAAAATATTATTCTGAGTTCTGCCTTCATTTTACTTACATGTTTTTATGTAACATAACATTTTTTTGTATTTAATCTATAAATCTTTTCCTCATGGTTTCTTCCTTTGATTTTATGCTTACACCTCACTACCCAATCATGTTTGTTTTTTGAGAAATGTACTTTTCCACGTTTCAGGTTATTGGGAGGCTCAGAAGGAGACATGGTAAGCACAAGAAAATTCTACTTCTCAGGGAAGTTCACTAAATACATCTTATTCCAAATAAAACTCAAAATATTAATAAAATAGGGGCACCTGGGTGGCTCAGTTGGTTAAGCATCCAACTTTGGCTCAGGTCATGAGCTCATGGTTTATGGGTTTGAGCCCTGCAATGGCCTCTGTGCTGACAGCTCAGAGCCTGGAGCCTGCTTCAGATTCTGTGTCTCCCTCTTTCTCTGCTCCTCCCTTGCTTGCACTCTATCTCTCTCTCAAAAAAAATTAATAACCATTAAAATAAAAATGTTAATAAAATAAATGCACAGAATAGGAGAAGCTGCCCCCAAACTTCCTAGAAGAAATAAACCAGTGTTTGGTTTATTGCTGTTGCTTATGGAAGAAGTCAAGTTCAAGTGATATGTTGTTATCAATCAGGCTAGAGTTCACTGGAGGTACAGATAGAAACTGCAGTCACAAGGTCTCAGCCAGGGACAGAACCACTCACCGGGAGGCACAGTCATCAGGAACATAGCATAAATCACACACAACCCTCAGAGCACAAACCACTGGTCATGTCAAACCAGGCTGCATGCTGAACTCCATGGGCATAATGTCTTAAATGTGACTAATAGAAAAAATTCACCAATTCCTTTGCTTCTTCCAAATACATCAAAACCATTAGATAAAGCCATTTTAAAAAAGGTTTCCTGCCTTCGTTTTTTTCAAAATTTTATGATGGAAAATTGAAACTATGTAAAAAAGCAAGCAGACAATAGAATGAGCTTCCCCTTACTCAGTATTCTTCGTATGAAAGTGTATCTATTATCAACTCACAGCCAATCTTGTTTTATCTATTCTTTCCCTTCCCCAACCACTCCCACTATCCCAATGATTTGGAAGGAAATCCCAAATCTATAAATATTTCAGTATGAAATGAGATCTTTTAAGGATACTATTTCTACTTAGTGCCCATAAAGCACTAAAGGCTATGTTCCTATTTAAATCATTAGTTGCCAATGTATTTGTCCAGAAGCACGGGGGTTTGATCTTCATATACTTGTTTTTTGTGTGTTCGACATCTTTGAACAATCTGGCTGTTCCACTGGATCTGTTCTTGCTAAAGGCAAGGAAGGACCTTCTAGTTGCCCAATTCAAGGGAAATTTCCTTTCTTATTTGGCTGCTCTTTTTATTCATTGGGCTGTTCTCCATGTTTAACCTGCCCCAGTCCTCCTACTGCTTGTTCCCCTTCCAGGACACGACTGTCACTCTCTTATGGTTCTTTGCTCTGGCTCACTCGCAGTCTCTTTGAATCTCCTTCCCTCTTTCTCTCTCTGACTTTTTCTTTTGGAGACTTTTATTATGGAAAAGATGCACTATATTTAGGGAGAGAAGGTACGCAAAGGAAGGACATAATCTCTCACAAATTCTCCCAGTCCTTTGATACTGGATGATGTTCACTCTTGCCTCATGACTCTGAGACGCTTTTAAACATTTCTGCAGCTCCAACTGCCACCCACTAGCAGTCAGCCATGAAAAAGGCCAATTTCTTCTCAGCTTAAAAACAAAAATGTTTAAGAGCTTTCTTCTCTCCTTTTTACTATCTTTACAAACGCTTTTCTTTTCAATGGCTGAAATATGTTTCTGTTACAACTGTACAAGACCAAAGTGGATTACTTTTTACTTGAACTGGAATGAAAAATACATCAGGGAGGGACATATAGAAAATCAGCCTTACCTCATCAAAGACCTTGGAAACAACATACTTGTTCAGAATGGGAACGTAGGTGGGGATGTGAGGGACCGCTGTCAGTGACAAGGCATCCATGAGGGTGAGTTTCTTGGCAACCAAGCCATGAGTTTTGAGCCAGTTTTCTGAAGACATACTTGCAGAAATAAGAACACAAAACTATGATGCTTAAAGCTTGTAATAAACAAAAACATAACACAACTTTCCTAGAAAATTAAAGTATACTCACTCTTGGCCATGAACCTGGCTTTCTTCTCGACTCAGTCTTTCTAATGCTATGCCATCTGGATACTCATTTGTCAATAGAACACTCATTTCTGTGGACGGAGAAATGACAGTTGTATAATTTCCTTATATATGTTTTTTTTAATCAACATGCAAAAGGACTGCACTTATCTCAGAGTTCAGTTGTGACTGAAGGCTAATAAAAGGACCATATTTCAGAGAATACCCACGTGTCTTAGTGGGTTTTCAGGTAAGATTCATTTACAATTACACTAAAGACCAATGCACAGGTACAAATGGCCTTATTGTTTTGCTTACCTACTTCACCCCCTTTCCATTCAGATCTCTCTCCAGGAAGGATGAGACATTCATTCTCTCATTCCCCAGAAAATACACATTTTAAATGTTAAATAAGAATGCCATTAACCATTTATTGTTCAATGTTGCTCTCATTAGACTCCCCCCAAATCATATAAAAGAAGCTTGATCAACATTTTAGTTTCTAATGGTTTGTTTTGTGGTTCCTCCACTGTGTATGGAAAACCAAAACTCCTATTAAATCCTGTGTAGTTGTAGGTACAAATTTTCAAATTAATATTTGGGGTTGTTACTATATATCCTTATATAAACTTGGATTTATAAATGAAAAGAGATATTAGCTAGTTGAACCAGCAGCATCTAGAAGAAGGAGTGTTTGGGAGTGAGTGAGTATAATAAAATCTAGTTCACTCCAGCAGGTAGACCTGATTTACAAGGAGTCCCTGAATAGGAATCAATCCCATCCCGCTTAAAAATGATTTGTCCCCGCCACCCCCAAAAGGAATCTACACCCAGCTCTTGTAGGAACAAACACAACGGGCGAAGGGAAGGCAGCCTGGGCTTCCTGATCGGGCTTGCCTCTGTCACTTGGAGTGTTCCAGCTGCTGGGATTGAATGGGTCGTCCGTCCTCTCACTGCAGGCTGAGCTCCTGAGGGTGGACATCTGGCTTCTGAGCAGGCTGGTTTTAGTTGATTCTGTTGGTATCAAAGGGAAAGGGATTAAAGGAATTTGGGACAAAGGAAGATATTTTATTAGAGGCAACCATTTCCTTGGATCCTCAAAAAGAGAATGCAGGTTCAGTCTCCCAAACTTCAGAGAACAGTTCTGCCACCAACTCATTGCTGAGGAGAAGGCTTGTTCCACTTATTTGAGCAGAAGCTCTACCCGTCTTTGAGAGAGATCTGCTTCCAAGCTAATCCAAGCTGTTGGCAGAGTTCATTTCCTTACAGTTGTGGGACTGAGGTCCCTGTTTTCCTTGCTGGCTATCGGTGGGGGGGGCGGGGGGGGAGGAGCTCTCAGCTCCCTAAGCACCTGCATGACTACTCGCAGGGCACCTCGATCTTCAAGCCAGCAATGGCACATTGAATTCCCTTCATGTTTCAAGTCTGTCTGACTTTCATTTCTGTTGCCAGTTGGATAAAAGCTCCTGCTTTTAAGAGCACCTGTGAGTATTACTGGGCTCTCTCTACTAGACAACTTTGGCTTAAGGTCAACAGAACATAATATTGGGAGTGATACTTCATCCTATCACAGATTGCATCCCTTTAACTAGCAAACAGCTACTTAACAAATATTGATATTCAATCTGTGTGTTGTGTATAAGGTAATGAGCCTGTACCAAGACATTTTGTTTTTCATATGTGATTACAGAAACTGCATTAATTCTAAATGTGTTCTGTATTTCACAATTTGGAGGCACAAGTACCAAGCCTTTATGAAGTATTCATGTATGAAACATGCCCTTGTTCTTTAAAAAAATTTTTTTAATGTTTGTTTATTTTTGAGAGACAGACACCGAGCACGAGAGGGAAAGGGGCAGAGGGAGAAGGAGATACAGAATCCGAAGCAGGCTCCAGGCTCTGAGCTGTGAGCACTGAGTCCGACGTGGGGTTTCAACTCACGAACCGTAAGATCATGACCTGAGCCAAAGTCAGACAACTGACTGAGCTGCTCAGATGTCCCAATGTGCCCTTGTTTTCAGTAAGAAGGGACTTAGCCTCTCCTATAGAAACTAGATAATTAGACTGAAGACGAGTTAATAATCTATGAACTGCCTACCTTTTACACACAAAGTTAACACCAGTAGTCTCCATATATAGAGATAGGACTGTGCTATGCGTTATTCATTATTTTTCTAGGCAACCACAGGGTGAGTACTGTCTTGGTTGCCTCTGCAACCAGGAATTAAGAAGGAAAAATTTCATTGGGACTGATGTCTGTGAACAAAAGAGATAAATGATCCACATAGGATCTGAACTCTGGCAAGGTACCTTGACAAAAATCAGTAGGCAAAACAACAGGTGTGCCAAAATGAAAATAAAATTTAGCTCCAAAAGTCTCTAAACATAAACACTGCATTATTCCTAAACCCAGAAAATTGTGAATAAAAACATATTTATCTGGCTGTGGATTCAACCACTTAACTACTCCCCAAGCTTTATAGTTAGTCACCACATTTCTTACCCTTCTACATTAAACATGAAACAGAAAAAAATTCGGGACAGGGATGCTTATCAATAGCAATAATCCCAAAACTAAGTGGAAAGAAGGAACTGACAAAAGTCTGTTAAGATGTTTAGGACAGGGGTGCGTGGGTGGCTCAGTTGGTTGAACATCCAACTTCAACTTAGGTCAGTTGTACCCACCTCTCTCTACCCCTTCCCTCTCGTTCTTGTTCTCATTCTCTCTCTCTCAAAAATAAATATTTAAATGTCCTCTTTGGAGAAGTGTCTGTTCATGTCTTCTGCCCATTTCTTCACTGGGTTTTTTGTTTTGTGGGTGTGAAGTTTGGTGAGTTTCTTGTAGATTTTAGATACTAGCCCTTTATCTGATATGTCATTTGCAACTATCTTTTCCCATTCTGTCGGTTGCCTATTAGTTTTCTTGATTGTTTCCTTTGCAGTACAGAAGCTTTTTATCTTGATGAGGTCCCAAGAGTTCATTTTTACTTTCATTTCCCTTGCCTTTGGGGATGTGTAGAGTAGGAAATTGCTGCGGTTGAGGTCAAGGAGGTTGTTTCCTACTTTCTCCTGGAGGGTTTTGATGGTTTCCTGTCTCACATTCAGGTCCTTCAGCCATTTTGAGTTAATTTTTGTTATGGTGTAAGAGAGTGGTCTAGTTTCATTCTTCTGCATGTTGCTGTCCAGTTCTCCCAGCACCACCTGCTAAAGAGGCAGTCTTTTTTCCATTGGATACTCTTTCCTGCTTTGTCAAAAATTAATTGATCATACATTTGTGGGCCCAGCTCTGGATTCTCTATTCTATTCCATTGGTCTATGTGTCTGTTTTTGTGCCAATACCATACTGTCTTGATGATGACAGCTTTGTAGTAGAGGCTAAAGTCTGGGATTGTGATGCCTCCCGTTTTGGCCTACAGGCACATGAAATGATGCTCAACATCACTAATCATCAGGGAAACACAAATCAAAACCACACTGAGATACTACCTCACGCCAGTCAGAGTGGCTAACATGAACAAATCAAGAGTCTATAGATGCTGGCGAGGGTGTGGAGAGACAGGCACCCTCCTACACTGTTGGTGGCAATGTAAACTGGTGCAGCCGCTCTGGAAAACAGTGTGGAGGTTCCTCAAAAAACTATCCATAGAACTCCCTTATGACCCAGCAATAGCACTGCTAGGGTTTACCCAAGGGAAACAGAAGTGCTGATGCATAGGAGCACATGTACCCCAATGTTCATAGCAGCAATGTCAACAATAGCCAAAACATGGAAAAAGCCTAAATGTCTATCACCTGATGAATGGATCAAGAAGATGTGGTATGTATACACAATGGAGTACTACATGGCAATGAGAAAGAATGAAATCTGGCCATTTGTAGGAAAGTGGATGGACCTTGAGGGTGTCATGCTAAGTGAAATAAGTCAGGCAGAGAAGGACAGATACCATATGTTTGCACTCATAGGTCTAACAGGAGAACAGGAGAAACCTAATGGAGGACCAGGGGGAGGGGAAGAGGGAAAGAGAATTGGGGATAGAGAGGGATGCAAAACTTGAGAGACTATTGAATACTGAAAATGAACTGAGAGTTGAAGGGGAAGGGGGAGGGGGGAAAAGAGGTGGTGGTGATGGAGGAGGGCACTTAAGGGGAAGAGCACTGGGTGTTGTATGGAAACCAATTTGACAATAAACTATTTAAAAAAAATAAACATTTAAAAAAATTTTAGGACAAATAACAAGTAGCATTTCTAGCAAAACTCAGGTTTACTGCAATGGGCAGGCAGGCTACACAAGTGGTCTGGTATGGGAAGCCTCTTTGTTCATATGGGCCTAACACATTCCTCCTTTGTATGGAAATACTAGAACAAGTGGACAGATCACGCAAAATTGATCAAGCTATGGCAACAGCCCATACCAGGAAGCCCTTTGGCCTCTGTAGGTTCAAGGCTTTCCTATCTCTTCCTAGATATGAAGATACTCAAAAGACAGTAGTGGGGAAGCTACTACAATTTTTGCCCACTGAGAGACATCTAGCATCCTGGCCTGAGGAAATTCCTGCTGCTCCTTCAGGAAGCACTAGCAGGGACCAGAGGTAGCCCGATTGACACTAGCAAACCAAGCACCAAAATAATAGCACGAAGGCTGTGAAAATTAAATTATCATTGGAACCACAGCCCAGACAAGAAGGCCCAGATCTATGTGTTGACTTTAAATAGGACAACTACTTTCCATGTTATTATAGAAAAATGTGGGTTTAGAGTCATTGTGTTCTCCCTAGAATTCATGTTTATAGTGGTGTCTTTGGCACCTTGTATTCTTTGCAATCTTTCCCTCATAGAGTCCCTCTTAGGATTTCCTGTAGGATTGGTTTGGTGGTCATGAATTCTCTCAATTTTTGTTTATTTGGGAAAACCTTTATCTCTTCTTCTATTTTGAAAGACAGGCTTGCTGGGTAGAGGATTCTTGGCTGTAAATTTTTTCTGCTCATCACATTGAAGATTTCCTGCCATTCCTTCCTGGCCTGCCAGGTTTCATTAGATAGGTCTGTAACCACTCTGATAGGTTTCCCTTTGTATGTGAGGGCCCTTTTCTCCCTAGCTGCTTTCAGAATTCTCTCTTTATC
>PJEM01009412.1:0-71929 GCA_004023845.1 Helogale parvula
AGAAGAGCTCAAGAAAGGACGGGGCCTCGAGAAGCCAGGGTAAGAGGGAGAAAGGAACACAAGTGGAAAATGACATAGGGATGGTGTATAGCTGAGAAAAATTTGTGGCCAAAAAGAAGTACCAATTTCCTGAGGATGAGCCTGCCAAATTCCTTAAACAGTGTAATGTGGGGCTGGCACATGATACGAAAAGCACAGCCTGGGGCCCTGCAGTCAGGCCTGAATTCCAGAAGAGGTTCAGGTTCCTCATCCATAGAGGACGAGAGCACTAGTAGCTCTTACCCTATTACATGAGCACGTGTTTAGAAAAACTACTTTGTAATGTTACACTTTGTAAATGTTACACCAGTATGTAAAGTCACCGCCTCTAAAAAATAAAACATTAAGCCATCCTCAGCTATGAAATAATCTACTTCTGTGAAACACTAATGCCAAAAGAACTCTTGCCTCCAATTCTCAAACATTAACAAGGAGTTTATGCACATCACCCACCCAAGACTGAGATGTCAGGAGGACAAGAAAGCACAAAGGACGAGAACGCTGCCCTATACGGCGGTTCTTGGTTATACCATTTCAGACACTTCAATCAGGGACATCGATTTTTGTATTTGTGCATTTGGGTCACAGATACCAAATTAGATATTCAGAAAGACCCACTGAAGGACTGAGGTAAGAGAGGAGCTTGAACCGGACAGCAAGGCAATGACAAAAACAGACCTGCACACCAAACAAGACCCGAGCAGTGAGGATCATAATGAAACACTAGATGTACAATTTAATGTAGCATATCAAGTAGTAGATAATAAACGAACTGAAAAACATGGTATAAAAATACAGAAGGCCAAAGCTTCAAATGTGAGGGCACTGCCTTGTCTAAAATAAAATCTTCAAAATGCATGTGGAGAAGGGGAGGGGCAAGGACTGGGAACTAGTCACTGACACAAAAAGCGAAGGAAGATCAAAGAAGCAAACTTCACATCCTCTCCTGGCACTCTCCCCACCACCACCCCAAAAAACCAAGAGACTCTTTTTGGGTTGTGCTGACCTACTTGCGAACATCCACCGGATAAATACGTGTAGTTTCATTTTCACGAAGTCTGGGGGAAGGAGGGAAAAGGAGATGCCCTGCGCCTTAGGCGACAGACCTAGTCCCTCAGAGGCACACTGATCATTTTCCTTAGGGAGTGCAGAGGCGCTCCTTTGATTATTTCAATCTCACTTGTATTCATTCATAGCCCAGAGATATTATTTTCAGTACATTTCAGTATATTTCAGCCCAGGAGACAGCAGCTAATCCAGGACTGCAGTAAGGCAAGGACACGTCAGACTAGAAAAGGGGGTCTCCATGGTACAGAAAATAGTATGTGGCACCTACTAGCTACTATCAAGTTCCAGGCAACTGGTAAACTCTTGAGTATCACCTATAGAGAGGAGATTCTTTGTTCAGTCCTGGAAGACCACACACACATACCTCATCAACGCCCTTTTACTGATTCGACTGAGACCATGCGGCCCGAAAAGTTTCAGAGGTCCCAACTGTCACAGTGCTTTTTCAGACCCCAGCAGGCCAGGCTGCTACACAGAAGAGTACTGCTAAGAGACACTCCTAAGGAAAGGGCCATATCAACAAGAGACTCTTAATGATAGAGAATAGGGGGCACGTGGGTGGCTCAGTTGGTTAAAGCTTCCCACCTGGGCTCAGATCATGATCTTAACAGTTCATGGGTTCCAGCCCTGCATGGGGCTCTGTGCTGAGAGTTCAGAGCCTGGAGCCTGCTTTGGATTTTGTGTCTCCCTCTCTCTCTGCCCCTCCGCTGCTCATGTTCTGTCTCTCTCAAAAATAAAACATGTAAAAAATTTTTTAAAAAGAGAACTGAGGATTGATGGAAGGAGTGGGGGAGGGGATGGGCTAGATGGGTGATGGGTACTAAGGAGGGCACTTGTGATGAGCACCAGGTGTTTTATGGAGGTGATGAATCACTGAATTCTACTTCTGAAACTAATAGTGCACCATATGGTAACTAAACTTGAAATTCAAAAAAAAAAAAAAAAAGAAGAAGAAGAAGGCAGTTTGAGCAAGCTGCAATCAACAACCACATCTGCATGGCCGACATCCAACCTCACCCACTCTCTGCTGTGAGGGTCTGTCTTCATCCTGCAAGTAACTCTCGGCTGACTGTAGTGCAAGGGGTGGGGTCGGACTACTCGCAAACAATCCAAATCTACCCGAATAACATTAGAAACTTACACTAAAATATGGTAACGAGTGGAATAAAATTTACTTGGACAACTTTACATCCACTATACAGAAATATTTACCATTTTTTAGACATTATATTAAAAAAAGGTAAAAACAATGTAATATAAAGGTTTGGGGTCAAGCCTTCATTTGAAAAGAAAAAGAATCAAGTCCCAAAGTGGTGTTAATTTTGTAAAGCAGTCCCCTCTTCAGATGGGTTTTCTTTTCCTCAAATACGAGGACTGTAATTTGTCTCTGAGGAAACTACTCCCTTCAAATGGTCTGACAACAGAGGTTGGGAAGGAGCAGGCCTTCCAATGACTGGTTAGCCAGCCAATTGGCCCCTCGCTGTTTCTGCCTTTCTCTTCTTCTCTACAGAATGAGATCACAATCCTGGATCACTAATTACTATCTTAAGTTTCTTTGTTTCTTGATTGAGCGAGTGCAAGCAGGGAAGGGCAGAAACAAAGAGAGAGAGAGAATCCCAAGAGCCTGACACAGGGCTTGATCTCACGACCTTCACGTATCACACGAATGGGAAATGAAATGAACATCCTCCTTAGGCCAGCTCCCTCATGGGACTTTCTCCCAGACACGAGACAGACCTGTGTCTATCTCAAATGTCACTCATCAGAGAGGTCTTCCATCTCCCCCCCCCCCCCCCCCCCCCCCCCCCCCCCCCCCCCCCGCCCCACCCGATTAGCCTGGTGCAGAACTGAACGATTTCAGGATATGGTCTCTCTGAGCTGCAGATTCCTCAAATGCAAACCAGCACGAATACCTGTACCTACCTCACAGGACCACAAGATAATACACTGGGGCAAAGAATGGGACACAGGAAGCGCTCCAGTGGTGTCAGCAACTTACATCAGCAGCAGCCTGTTTTTAAAAATAATCAGGCACAGAAAAAAATGCTCTAGCTCTGACTCCTCAAAGAAATAGATTTTTCCTGAGAAATATGATTAAACCTGTCCAAGCTTCCCGCAGCACAGCTAATTACTTATGCCCTGGGGCCTCCTCGGCCAGGGAGACGGCAGCTAATCCAGGACTGCAGTAAGGCAAGGACACGTCGGACTAGAAAGGGAGCAAGGGGGCTCTCCACGGCACAGAAAATAGTATGTGGCACCTACTAGCTACTGTCAGGTTCCAGGCAACTGTATCTTTCTCAAAGATACATGCTTTCCTTCCTCTGCAATTTCTTTTCTTCATAAGCAACTTATTTTTATTTTTTCTTTCTTAACCATGATTTTTCTGTCCCACCAAATAATGAGGAGTTTCCAAGATACTACCTAACACCATCCCTTTCAAAAGCCACAACTTAAGGAAAAACAGAACTTGGGCTATTGTCCTCCTACTTAGAATGTCTATCAAACACACAGAGCCGTCACATCAAGTAGCCTAATAATACCCATCTGACAAAAATTATTTGTACATCTACACTTCAGTCTTTAAACTTAAAATACTACCTCAAGAAAAGAACTTCTCGAATCTTGGATTTCATGAAAATAGGACTGGTATTTGAAGTTACACTCACAGAATCACATTTTTGCAAGCTTCATAAAAAGAATTTCATGTCCTAAAAAGAGGCTAGGTTAGTCTTCCTTCCTTTCTTTTTCTCCTCTCTCTCTCTCTCTCTCTCTCTCTCTCTCTCTCTCTCGCTCTCATTCATTCCCCTTGCTAATCTTTCCTTCCTTCAGGATGACTGGCACATACTCTCCATTGCCCACCTTCCACACACAGTGACTTTTATCAGCAAATTATTATTGCAGTGGTCCTTGTCCTCACGTGCCCCACATCCATCTTCCCTTCCAGTGAGAGCACCGCAAGTCTCCTTTTGGGAACCACTCCTCCTCAGATGTCAGTCCAGGTGGACTCCCCCTCTTCCAACCCACACAATCAAGTCTGGTCAATCAGCGTAGCCTATCCTCCTGCGCTGGCCACAGGGGTTGGCTCAGCTTGGGCATTTAACCCAACTCCAAAACTTTTACTGGAACCTGAGGGGGGGGACACTGGTCTTCTCTGTGGCCTGCTGGCTCTGAAGGTCATGTGGTGTAAGCTTGGAGCCACCAGGAGCGGACAGCTGCTAGGTCACACAGGCGAAGAGGCAACCTGAGGGGGAAGCTAACAGGGTCAAACAAACACGAATGAAGTCTGCCCTTAGAATTGTCAGATGCATCAGTCAAAAAATCATCTTTTTTGCGTTGAGCCACTTTCTGGTGTTTGTTCGTGAACCATGCTTACAAATGAAAGCCTGCTCCCTTTACTTCTCCACATACTCGTCTCCCTCCATTAGATCACAAACCCTGAAGGGTGGAAACCACATTCTACTGTCATTCTATAACCGTAAGCAGCAGCAGGGCAGGCTCAAGAGCTCCTGGATCATGTGGCAGCACTGTGCTTGGTGGGAATGTCACTTACCAGCTCTCCCACTCAAGAAATGTTTCATAAGCACCTTGTTCATTAGCTTAACGTTACCAACAGTATCCACAAAAGGTAACTGATTTGGTGCTACTTATATTATTGATGGAAAATAAAATGATGTGTTCTTCCTTTCTACCTACCAAAAAAGTATTAATTAACTCTCTAGGTATACCCCAACCCTCACACGAAGCAACAACTATTTTTTGAAAAGTCACCAAAGTTTCCACCGCACTTTCCCTGAAACACCATCCCAAGAAAAGAGCAGAGTGCTGGAGGCAGAAAGGCAGGGAGAAAAGAGCTCACCGTATGCCCCTCACCTCCAGGGCCATGATGCTCTGGACATACACGTGCTTCCCTCAGATTCCAGAAAGGTGAGAACCACTACTCTAACAGAGACAGTAAGCGTTTCTGGCATTTAATTTCTCTTCCCCAGCTAATTGAGTTAGGAGAATATGACCGTCCCTAAAGGAAAAGACAAGAACTAATTCAACTGGTGCCTTTACCCACAAAAGATACAGTCTCCAAAGAACAGACCAATATAAAATTAGGCTTCATTTGTTTGTTTAAATCTAGCCTCTGGTGGAGGAGGGAATAATCTCAAGCATAATTGTCTCAAATGGGAATTATCTGTGGCAGCCACCTCATGTCCACCTGGATGCTCTGTCCTCACCTTGCCAAGAGCCTGCTGTCCTACAAAGGGTTCTTCACCAAATGACAAGCCTACCTGAAATAGTGGTAGGGTGTTATTTATAACAGTGAAAAACAGGAAACAAACCACACATTCACTAAAAAGACTACATAAAAGGGTGCCTGGGTGGCTCAGTCAGTTAAGTGTCTGACTTCAGCTCAGGTCAGGATCTCACAGCTCAGGAGTTCGAGCCCTGTGTCAGGCTCTGTGCTGACAGCTAAGAGCCTGGAGCCTGCTTCGGATTCTTTGTCTCCCTCTCTCTCTCTGCCCCTCCTCTACGCTTGCTTGCTCGCTGTCTCTCTCTCAGAAATAAACATTAAAAAATTTTTAATAAGACTACTTAAATATTATGGCATGAAACAATAGAGGCAAAATCATTCCTTAAACAAATATTTATGGAGCATCTAGTATGTGCCAGCACACTGCTGGGAAATAGAGACACAATTCCAAGTCAAAGAGCACAATGGCTAAATTCACTCACGTGGTAAGATCTGTGACAACCTAATAGCACAAAAACTCAACGAATGTGCAAAGCACAATCCCATTAATATACATACAGATACAATATATACATATATATTATATATTATATATATTATATATTATATATACATATATATTATATGTATTATATAATATATATGTATATAAGCATAAATGTACAGAACAAGGAAGTGTGATCCCATTAATGTAAATGTGTCAATATTCAAAGAGACTAAAATGATAGTCATTAAAATGCTACCTACAGTCATCTGTACAAGGTGGGAATTTGGGTAATCATTCTTACTTTCTCCCTACTCCTTCTACCATATTGTTTGGATGCCTAAGAGCATACATAATATTTTCAGGTTAAAAATTTTTCACCCTCTATCATATAAAAAGCCATCTACAGATCCTAATGTGATTTTTTGAGACAGGAGAAGCTGAGAAGTTGTTGTAGGGCCTTTATTATGCATAACAAAACTGATATGAACATCACCCAGAGGCTGATGCATAACAATACGTAACGATGCATAAGAGCACTGGCTCTCAGACCAGATGATCTGGGGTTCAGTTTTACATTTGTTAGCTTATTAGCTGTATGATTTTAGGTGAATTACTCAATCTGTGCTGACCTAGCTCAGCACTGTTACGAGGATTAGAGGGAAAGCGAAGTAGGAGGAGACGATGAGGACGATGACAGCAGTGTCTCTGCTCTGGCGGTGATGAAGATGATGAAGACAGAACAACTGCTCCAGAGAAGCTGCCCATGACCAAGGAGCCCTGCCTGTCTGAAACGACTCTGGACAGAAGTCTGATTTGAACCCTTTTAGCCCCTGGGTGCATCATGGTCTATCTCTATAGGGGTATAAGAGCTTCTAGTCAATTCTCACTTATCACTCCAGACCACAGAATCCACAGCCTCTCCTACCTCCGTATCCACAAGAAAGTGACTTCTTCAGCCTTGAAGGATCTCTGTTCTTCAACAAACTGGATTCTTTCCTCCTCTTAATGGTGCTCATTAAGCCTAATCCAAATCAATCCTCTTGGTTCTAGTTAGGGCTTCCTACCCTATCCCACCCTTCCCTACCCTATGTCTCAGGACCTACAGTGTCTTTGAAATACAGTGATGTTTGAGGGATATTCTTTTTCCCAACTGCTTTCACATTAAACTCTGATTCGGATTTATGTTCTTAGAAACCATCCACCTAACCACCCATCTACCCATCATCTATCTATCCCTTCATGAATGCTACTAAGCCAAGCGTTGTGCTAAGTCACAGAGGGTATCTGAGACTCGGAAGTGCCATTACACAATCCAAAGCTAAGTTGATACTACACACACCTTCTAATAACTTTGAAGCTTAAGGTTCTAGTAACATTCCCTTTTACTTGACCTCCCATACAACTGGAGTTGACTCTGTCTTACTGTCCCTTGTTTTTATACACATGTGACTGAGTCTGATCTTTTTTCCACTCTATTATTCCTAACAATTTTATAGCACTGGAAAATATTAAGAATATTTTTTATAAAAGAAAATCTAACACCATAATAGCAGTTGCTTTATTTTCTTGCGTCTCCTCTGAGTTTCTGTGTGCATTGTCTGAATTTATACAGTTGTCATCCTAAAAGACATATGCTCTCATATTACCTTTCTCTTAAGTACCTCTTATGGTTTTAAGAGCAGTATCAACACTCAAAGAGTAGTCAAACTACGGTTTACTAATTGCCCTATTGGTGAGAATACAGATTATTCCCATTTTAAAAGATAGCTTATTAATAAATGATCCTACCATATGGATACTTTTTCTCATTTTTGATTATGGATTTGAAATAAATTTTTCCAGCAATGGGATTATCAGAGCACAAGCCATGGGGGAAACAATAAAACCTAAGGTTTTTAATAGTGATACGGCTTTTCTAAAGAGAGTTAACAATTAAACATGCCTAAAATCAACACTTTATTATCCACACTAATGGAAGGAAGCAGTGTTGAGCATAACTCAAGTTATTTCTGTTTGCAACTAGGAGGCCAAATATTTACACATACTTTTACACAGTATTTACCTTCTTAATTATGCTTCACACGCCAACAGAAGGCATGCAGAAAAAAAAACGATCAGATATTTGTAAGGATCCTGAAATATTAAAAGACCAATACTGATGTCCCCAGCTGGGAAGCAGGGGGGCAGGAGTCATGTAATTCCAACCTAGCCAAAAGTCATCCCCACACAGGAATACCTGAGTTTTCCTCTTCTAAAGGATGCTGTGCCTCCACTCAGACCTCAGTCCTCAAAAAAACAAAGGGAAGCGTTTGTCAGTATCTCTCTCCTATACATTTTTCTCCACCATCCCATTCTGCAATGCTGCAAAGCAAATCACTGAAAACAAAAGCCCAAGTGTCCAAAATGCAAGGCGGGAGGGACTGGGAGAGAGAAAAAGAAAGTCTTCTTTTAGAACAGTCTACGAAAGATTAAACTAAACTACAAATGTTTATAAGTCCCTGAAATCACTGTGCTCCACCTATTTACACCCCAATGGCTTTCGAAAGCTTGCCTCTACTCCCAGCACACGTAAGACCAACAAAATCACCGCGGCTGATCCTGACAGCGTCCTGCATGGCCTGCATTCCTCAAGTGTGAGGTCTATGCTGGGGTACAACACATTTCAGTTGGCCCAGAGACACATCCTTGAAAAACACCATGTCACAACATGAGATATTCCCTTCCCATTCTTTTATAAATTGAATTTTATTTAACATGCAACACTGTGTAAGGTTAAGGTATACAACATACTGACTTGATACATTTATATTGAAATTGCCCTAACAACCTCACACCTCTACCTAACCACATACTTACTGTTTCTACCAGTGTTGGGAACGATTAACTTCTTAGCAAGGTTAACGCTTTTTTAAAAAATAATTTTTAATGTTTTCTTTACTTTTGAGAGGGAAAGAGAGAGAGTCAGAGGGTAAGAAGGGGAGGGCAGAAAGAGAGAGAGACACAATCCCAGGCAGGCTCCAGGCTCTGAGCTGTCAGCGTAGAGCCCAACATGGGGTTCGAACTCACAAATCACAAGATCATGACTTGAGCCCAAGTCAACCAACTTAGCCACCCAGGTGCCCCAGCACGTTTAATGTTTATAATACAGTTTTGTTGACTACAATCCCATTCTCTTTTAAGCTTTGTAGTAGTATCTGAGGTCCACTTGGTAAAAGCATGTCTCTAACATTTAACAGTTCCTAACATCCGTAGTTTTTTTTAACAAAGAGAAACGTGAGCAAAAACTGAGTTTTGGCAAGCACCGTTATCTAGTTAGAACTGGCCGATATAGCTCTGTTCCTATGCATTTTCAGGGTTCCCTTACACAGTAAATGATAGTGGTTTACATAGTAGAAAATGCATTTACTTTTGTAAAGGCAATCTGGCAAGTGAAGAAGGTGAAATGAATCCAAGTAATCATAATTATATAAGTATACAACCAGTGTTATGGAAGTATGACCAAAATCAAGACGGTTGTAGGCAACAAGTTTGGGAAATTGTATCAAGCCTGTTTATACTGCATGGTCATCATTTTAACGTCCCTAATTTCCTCAACTCAACACTTAAATCCATAAAGGTCAAGGGCTACATTTTAATGCCACCTGCCTTATTTCAACTGCCAGGTATCCTATACAGAATTCTGCAGATAGTCTAGCAGTTCAGATTTCAATCAGTTAAACCAGACACATTGCGCCCAGCAAAAATAGTATAATTTCGCATTTGCTCTACCTTGATTTCTCATTGATCCTCAATTTCGTTTAAAAAATCATCATAATCTAACTCTGCTCTATCCCCATTTCTAATTTGCTTTATCATCATTAATGACTTGGAACACTTCAGCTCTCAGTTTTCCCCTCTGTTAAGTATTTGATGATCTGTAAAGAATACTGCAGAAATTCCAGTAAACGAGGCAAAGTGATCCTTGTATAATGTGTGGATATGTGGACTCTTTCTGACAGTTAAGTTATTTTACTCCTCCTTCACCTGTCTACAAGTTAGATACTCAGGTATTAAGAGTTAAGCATTCTCCATAGTAACGTAAAGACTGTGACCACCCTCTGTTCTAAGATGGGCGCATCTGACTTGCCTGTCTGGGGGGTTCAGGTTGACTCTGGTAGAAGCATGCTTTGCACAAAAATAGCTTTATTGATGAGAGGCCTCCCTCCTCCCCACACACATACACACACACACACACACACACACTAAACAGTCACCATTCAGTCATATTAATCAAATAAGGAAAATTCTTGAAGATCTTCTGGCTGGCAGATAAAGTGGAAAAAGATCAAAATTATAGGGGTGCCTGGGTGGCTCAGGCACTTAAGCGTCAACTCTTGATTTCAGCTCAGGTCATAATCTCCAGGCTCATGAGATTAAGCCCCATGACAGACTCTGTGATGACAGAGTGGAGCCTGCCTGGGATTTTCTCCCTCCCTCCTTCCCTTTCTCTTTTACAAATAAATAAGTAAATACATATAAACTTTAAAGAAAGATGAGAACTATAAAGATACCCAGGATCATCCTCTTATGTCCCACAATGCAGATGATCTGGAAACCTGGCAGAAAGGGGCTTGGCTTTTCTATTCTTTTGATCCCCCTAATTCTTTCCTGTAGTTCAAAGCCAAAAGCAACCCCACCCACATGGTACACAGTGGATTCTTGTTTACTCAAGCAAACTCCAGAAAGCTGCCAGGAGGTTAAAAGATGCAAAAGAGCAAAACCAAAAAAAACCCAAAAAAAACCAAAAACAAACCTGAGAGAGCACAGTTTCACATTTGCCAGGGTACAATTCACATCGACTTGACCAAACAAAAGACACCTCAGTTCAACTTCGGGAGAGAATGAAAGATCCGATATCACCCGCAGAAGGCAAGCACAGAGAAAGTTTTATTTTGGAAATGGTTTGCAGGCACTTCTCTGCCACTCGCATCTCTCCTGCTTCACTTGACCCTTTGAAATTTCTCGTTAATTCGGTCTTGGTACCCACCACACAAGTATCTAAAAGGGTAAATGGTATTTTTCACAAAGCCAGGAGTGTTCAGGGTGAGGAACCCTGGCCAGAGTTCAAAAGATGTGTAATTTCCATGGGGAGATGAATCTGTCATCGTTTTTGTTGAACAGACACTGAAAATGAAAACAACACATTTGGAAGAGAATTTGCAAGGAGAGTATGAAGGGAGGAAGGAGGGCACACCAGCACTTCAGATGGGACATGAGATGACTGTCATTTACTTAATTTCTTTCAAGAAAGCAAGGACTTCAAAAGTTGAGTACTTCCAACACAGACCAGTTACTTGTGGGAGAACAGACGAAAATATTAAGTGTTCTGGAAACGAATTTTAGCTCCTAGCTCCTACTTTGATTAGCTGTATGACCCCGGGCCAGTCGTTACACCATTCTTATCCCAATTACCCCACTGGTCATGGGGAACACCACCAGGTCAAGGGACAGGCCGTGATCTCCTCAAACCCCCAGGGATAGTACTACTCCCTGTTAGGCCATACCCCTTTGTGACAACAGGACTATTCATATCAGGACTCCTTAAACACCCAGCAAGTAGGGACTGTCTACTACCCGCTGGACCCGGATCTACACCCTGGGGAGACAAAGGTAAGTGAGAGTCTAATTCAGAGAGTAACCTTCTAAGGGCAGGGGACAAATCATAAACAAGCAGAGTGTAGGCTGTACCGGAGATCTGCAGTGTGATGTGACAGAAGGTACTGGAGGCTAAAAAGAAGATGGTTATATTATAAATAAGACAATCCAAAAAAGCCTTTTTGAGAATGTGCCAGTTAGCCTGAGATGAGAAGAAGAAAGACTGAACACATGAAAGCTGAAAGTAAAAAGCACATGAAAAGCTGAAAGAACACTGTAGAGAGGAAGAAGAGTATGTGCAAAGGTCCTGAGGTGGGAAAGAGTTCGGTGTGCTGACTGACAGAAAGATGGTGAGCAAGGCTGGCCTTCCTAGTCACACCAGGGATTTGGGTTTATTGTAAATGAGTAAGAAGCCATTGGGGAACTGCTTAAGTCAACTACTTATCTCATTCAGCTTAGCCTTTTTATGTGGCTAAATGTTAAGCTACTTTTTGATAGGAATTTCCTTCCCATTCTACCATAGATTTTTTATTCTTCAACTGAGTATGTGGAATATAGCTTTTTCTTATTGACTTGGGCTCAGTATTATTATTTGGGGCATCATTCATGAGAAGTGCAGAGTGTTTGAAACCAACTATGTTTTTATATTATACTTTCTTTCTTCCTCTTCTACCAAAAACCACTTCCTCCTCCACCAAGCTATCCCAGCTGCCTTATTTGGAAACAACTTCCAGCTATGACCACCAGGCTATACATGACGCTGCCTTTTCTATGCCATTAAGCCTGGGTTTTATGAGAATTAATGCTGCCCAGAGGCCATTTCCATCACCAGGCCTTTGAAATACAAAAAGAGACAAATCTCATGTAGGTGTCGGTATTTCAAGGTTCACAAAAGTCTCACGGATGGTAAGGTTTGTCTAAAGTTCGGCAGGGGCGCCTGGGTGGCTCAGTTGGTTAAGCGTCCAGCTTTGGCTCAGGTCATGATCTCAAGGTTTCTGAGTTTGAGCCCCACGTTGGGCTCTGTGCTGACAGCTCAGAGCCTGGAGCCTGCTTTGGATTTTTTGTCTCCTTCTCTCTCTCCCCCTCCCTCCCCCCATCCTCCTCTCCCCCTCCCTCCCTCAAAAATAAAAACATTTTAAAAAATTTGAAGTTTGGCAACTAGTTAAGTTGGTAAGTTGGGTGTCTGAGCAGAATTCTAAACATGGTTCCTCTAAGACTGAAACACTAATTTAAGTACTAAGCTAAACGAGTTTGAAGATATAATTATAGTACCAAATCAGCTAACTATTAAAATACAGACTGTATCTGAATGGGCCTAATCTATTCATACACATCCTTCAAAAGCAGAGAGTCTCCTCAAGTGGGTAGCAAAAGGAAACAGCAGAGCGATTTCAAGTATAGGAAGGTTTCGCATACTGCTGTTGGCTTAGAAACGAAAGAGGCCACAGGACTAGGAACACAGGACCACTGCCAGACGCTACAGGAGGCCCATGCTAACAGCAAGCCAGGAATTACGGACTCAAGTCCTAGAATCACAGGAAACTGAAATCTGCCAATCACAAGAGCAAAGTGTTTGGAAGAGGACCCTGAATCCAGCAGACAACACAGCCAGCCAACACCTTGATTTCAGCCTGGGCAGAGAACCCAGACACACCATGCCGGCTTTCTGAGCTTCAGATCCGGGAGGGGTTGTTCTAGGCCACTTAGTTTGTGGTGATTTGTTACACGACAATAGATAATTCACATACCGGGTAACGTGGGTGTCCAGTAAGTCTGCTATGATGAAACAAATGAATACGTGAGCTCTTACACTACCTCATTCTTACAAATGTCCATATAAGAGCATGGCATAGTGAAAGCACATAAAATTAGAAGCCAGCAGCCCTGGGTTCTGGTCCTGGTTCTGCCACTTGGTGCTTGAGAGTTTGGCAGGGAATTCATTTTCCTTCTACGGACCTTTCTCTACTGTAAATCAAGGAAATGCTTAAGTTGACTGCTGACGTCTCTTTCAGCTCGGACCGTCTGGGAGACTAACCGTTGCCTGCTACATGAGAAGCTGAACTCAACACAAACAGGCACATTTTTCTCTACGTATGTAATTTTCAAACGGTACTTGCCTTCTCCTGCGTGTTAGCACATCTCTATCTGAAGGTCACAAATATTTAAAGCAGGTTACAAAACAAAAATCTGCTAATATTGCTTATTTTTAACATATTCAATGTAGGATTGCTGTGTTTATTTTTAGCTGTGATTATGCCAGTATTTCAAGTTTCAATCTTGCAGTTAAACTAAATATTTGGGCATTTTATTTTACATAGCTTATCTTTGCATAAAAGCTGAATCAACACAATCCTAACACTTATTTTAAACATAATTTGGGTATCAAGTCAGAGTGTAGGGAGGGGAACAGATATCTGAACACATGACTTAAAGTCTAAAGAATGCTCCCTGAAAAAAAAATGGCCATCAAAGGGGCGCCTCGGTGGCTAAGTCAATCGAGCTTACGACTCTGGCTCAGGTCATGATCTCACGGTTCGTGAGATCGAGCCCCGTGTTGGGCTCTGTGCTTACAGCTCGGAGCCTGGAGCCTGCTCCCAACTCTGTGTCTCCCTTTCTCTGTGCCCCTCCCCCACTCTTACTCTGTCTCTATACGTCAAAAAAATAAGTAAACATTTAAAAAAAATTTGTTAAGTGGTCAAAGACTGTGACCTCTGTTAAAATGGTGCTCTCTGGCCTTTGAATTTTTCGTCACTGATTTTTATTTTACAACAGAGAGAAGGCCCATCTATGCACTCCCCTCTGTTGCTTTAAATGGAGCTTACATTAAAGTTGCAAGTTATTCTGAACTGAAACATCATGAACTAAAAATGTGTCCAGAAAAGTCATGCGGAGCCTTTGCCATGCTTCAATTACCTCTGTAGGCTGAAAACCAGACCATGTATGCAAGGTAAGGTGTGAGCCCGGAAGGACCTGGGGGTCCGGGCAGTTTGGAGGGTTACAGGTGCAAGTTTCCTTAGTAGTTGACTTGCTAAACCCTCTGTACTTAAGAGCTGAGCTCTGAGTTGTCCCTGAGGGCACGGGAGCGTGTTCACAAGTAGGAGACACTGCAATGCAAGCAGACAGGCAGCAACAGGAGTAGAATAGGGTAGGGCAGAAATCTAGATCAAATGAGAAAAGATGCTCCTTGACGAGAGGATCTTGAAAATCGTACCCAAACCCATGGTCTATCATGTATCATTGTATGCATGTATCAGAAAGAGGGCCTTATTAGCACAGGAAATTGATACAAAGACAAAGCCACAAAGTGAGTAACCTTAACATGAAGACCAACATTTTATGGTCCAATAGTGGTCCTTAGGTAAGGATAGGGAAACTTATTAGGACTTTATCTAGAAAGATGAAATAATCAAAATAAAATCCCTTTAATTAAGATACAAGTGCTTATTTCAACTGTGCACAACATCTTAAAAGATTCCTGATGGAAAATACAATTTTTCCTGTAAAAATTTAATGATAATGCTGTAAGATAATTTTTAACTTCGACTTTAACAGCACAAATCAAAAAGATGGTCAATCTACTTAGGTGAGCTTCTGAAAATCCCACAGCTTTTCTAAGGTTTACGTATTATCTTTCTCCTGCTTTTGATGTTTATCTGCCATCTGGAGAGAGACCAGGACACAAAGAAGACATCTTAAAATAAATGAAAGTGTTAAGTAAGGAAAAAAACTGGTTGGGCTATGACTAAGTTTATTAGTGGTCTGTCACCAATTAATGTTTTCAATTAATCATAACTTCTGCTTCCCTAGGTAATAAACTCCTAACTTCAGGGACTTAGATAATGAAAACAGATAAACAAGAGCCCCTATTGTCATAATTATGTTTAACACCATGAGCAGCTTCACTATAAAATGTGGGTTTAAGCATTCTCAACGAATCCTCTGTTGTCTTCAAAAGTCCTAAATAAAAGCAGCCCTCCCGAGATTGTTCTCAAGAAGTAACTGGCCTGGCTGGACGCCACGCAATGCCGTAGCCAAGATTCCGGGATGTGGAGTGAGCAAAGCCAAGGAAGCAGTCAGCTTTGCAAGGATTCGCTCCGAGGGCGCTACATGTTGCATGGGGACAGCAGGAGATGTGTCCTGGACCAGGAGACTGGCTACAGGGAGTCTAGCATCTGGAATCAGTCGTATTTACTTCCATTTTCCCTATTAGAGGCCTAATGAGTCTTTCAGTGTTAATAATATAAAACATTGCAAGATGTCTTCTTTGGTCATTTCTGGGAGAACATCCCCAACAGGATCAAATAAGCACACTCTATTTTAGACTCCTTGATGCCAGGGATTTGCAACTGGGTGGATTCAAAGGATCTATAAACCCTCATAAATGTTATGCCAGGCTAATCACAGTACTTCACTAGTTTATATATACCATCTTACCTCAATCCTATAACTTCTTTTTCCTAAAAGTGAAATGTACCTTAGATCCTTGTTTATATTTAATAAAATGTTTCCTTCTTACCCCCATAAGTGATTATTAAATTGATAGTATGCCTTTGAATTGATGACATTTATGAATACTGGAATTAGTCCTATATCAAATATATTAGTCAAAAGGCACACTGTATGTTTCTGAACAATAAACAAAAAACCTAAGAAAGAACTTCAATGTCCCATGAGGACTCAGGGTGGTCACCACAACACCAGAAACACATTTCAGCTGATGTTCTATCACCACTGGACATTGGTCAAGTTTCATGCACTTACTCATGTGTCATGAGTGGACTATGGGCTGGAAGACACAGATCTAGGCAGGAGTACCAGGCAAATTCCCAGGAGGGAATGTGCAGTGATCCTGATGGGAAGGGGGTAATCTGGACTAACAAGGAAAAGCGTGTTTTTAGAGAGAAAGAAAACAGACAGCTGGAAAGAAAACAGGACCAAATTAATGACTTCAGAATGGCTGGATTGAGTGACGAGAGTACTTCATCAACTCATACAAAAAAATATACTTATAACACAGAGGAGAGGTAATGCTGGGAATTTTCAATTACAGTAACAAAGGGATTCTACCACAAACCGGGGGGTAGATATAGGTTCAGCCTAGACCCTCACCATAGGAGCAGAGAACAAAAGCATAGCCTAGTTTGGACTCTAAAGTGAGTGAATACTCTAAAAAGTTCTGGGGGAAAAAATCCCATTTATGAGGACAAACATTCTATTTTATAGGAAGAGTGAGATGAACAGATCTTGACTACTGCCTAATAGTCTTTAGTAACATCGCACAAAGTCCAAACACCCTTTCCCAGAGATTATCCATAGGATTACAACATGTTAACGTTTGCAAATCCCTTGTAAAACAAACAAACAAAAAACAGAACAAAGCAAAACAAAACAAACTCTTTGCTTAAACATCCTACTTGCTTGTCTTGTACCATCTGGAACCAAACAGGAGAAACATGCCTCTCGGTGGTCCAAAGACAACAATTATGATCAGATACCATGAGACACAGGTCTGTGCAAAACACTTCTAGTGTTGGTATGCCCCACCCCAAGAGGACTGTGCCCATCAAGGCCCTGCAGGATGTCATCTTTTATACCAAAGGACACCATTCTACGGCCCCATCCTAGGTGGTCGGTTGAGGCTGACTTTTGGGCAAATCTAATATGTAGTTGCTCCATCTCTTGAGATACAAGGCAGAGTCAAACTCTTCCAGGAAAGGCTGACTTAATTTTGTCAAGTCCTGAACTACTGAACTAGCATGACACAGAGAGTATCGGCCAGGGTCAGGAGCTGAAGAGCCAGCCAATTAGAGGAGGTGGTGAAACAACCAGGTGTTTGAAACAGATTGTTGAAAGCTCCAAACCTATGAGGAGAGAGACTCTGATGCTATGAAACACCATATCCATTCACTCTGGCTGTAGACATTTATGCACAGAAAGCCTCTGTAGAGTGTCCTGCATGGAGGTGGTAAAAACAAAACAGTTGTTCAGTTAAAAAGAACTAACTAGCACAACTGAACTGGAAAAAGGTACCACAGGAGAAGGAAAAAGAGAACTCTGTTAGGTGGGCAGATGCCCGATCTGTTCACTTGTTAACAATGACCACCACATAGTGGGTGGTACATAGTTTATACTCATTAAATGTCCCCTGGAATTGAATTCCAGAGGCTATAGATTTTGAAGAGCAGCCTACTTCCTCTGGTGTGTTAATGAAAGACAGTGGCAGCAGGATTCTGGTGAGGGAAGGCCCAGGAGGCGTGGGTGGTCACTTTGTCAAGCTAGACTCCAGCACAACTGAGAAGCACTGCTTGGGGCTAAGTAAGATAAGCCACATAGTCTCCATGCCACTGTAGCTATTGTCACCTTAATAAATTAAGCAAGTACAGTAACAGCAAAGTGCCAGTGGGACGGGGGGCCCAGAAATAATGGGGCTCCCTCTGAGCTCATACCCACTTCTGCCTTTGAATAACAGAATGGTCCACTGGAACAAAGTCTGGGTCCATTGTTTCAAAGTTACTTTTTACTTTTCTTTTGAAAATTATCCCCACTCCCCCAGCCGTCACCTCCACTAAGAAACCAAGGCTTTCCTCTGCTTATAGCTAATGCTACAAAGTCTATAAGGAAAACTGAAGGGCAGGAAGAAAGCCATCTACATGCCAACACTAAAACAGGTTTGACTACATCTGACTGGGACAGCAGAAAAAGACACAGAACAGAAACATGCCCTTAAGAGAAAGCTTCCCCCATCAGAGGCTGGTCTCACAACAAATTGTTGGCATCAAAGATGACATGCCACGTCTAAAAATGCAGAGACCAAGAAAGGAAATTAAGCTGCTTTGGTGAACAGGATGGTGGCCCATTGCCTAACCTTGTAAATGTGACCTTATTTGGAATGTAAATCCCAAATGTAATGCAGATGTAATTAAGAAAGATCACTTTGGGCTTTCTGGTTGGCCTGAACTCCAGTGACAAGTGACTTTATGAGAGACAGAAGAGAAGGCATGGAGAAGAGGAGAAGGCCACATGAAAACGGGCAGAAAAAGTGGAATGATGCAGCCACAAGCCAAGGAATGCCTGGAGCCACCACAGGCTTCAAGAGGTAAAACAATTTCATCCCCTGGAGAATGTGGAGGCAGTGTGGCCCTGGCGGCATCATGACTTAGGATTTCTGGCATTCAGAACTGTGAGACAGTAAGTGTGTATGACCAGAAGCCACCAAGTCTGTGTTAATTTGTTTGAGCAGCTGCAGGAAACTAACGCATCTGCCCTACAACTCAGTAGTCCTCTCACGTGGTCATCACCTCCAGCCTACTGATACAGGGTAACTTTGTCAAGGAGCTGCCAGAGCACTCTGGGGACTCACTGAGGCAGAACCCTCAGCTACTCCAATGGTTCAGATCTTGAGCTTTTTTTTTTTTTTTCTGGAAGATTTGCATTTGCATCACCTTAAAACTGGTAAGATCCTAAAGGCTGACACATCTACCTCCTTGACAAGCTCCTGTAACTTTTAGATGGGCAGTCTAGCCCGGAAAGTAGGCTAACCTGCCACAAGTCCACAGCTGGCTCCAGAGATGAGATGCCAACCAAACCCCGATTTGGTCATCCATCTGATACTGCAAGTGGTGCACAGAAGGCCTGGGACCCAATGAGCAATTAATGCCTGTCTTCTCATTTTACATTTCTAACCCTCCTCAAAGGTCTTCCGAAGGTACTGATCATTTTGAAAGGAAGTCGTGTTTCCACTTCCCTCCCACACAACTACCACCTCACAGGTCAAGTACCACAGGACCTTTGTGTAAGACAGGCTCTCCTAGCAGAAACTATCCTCACAGAGGACCCATCCATGTTCCTTAATCAGAGTTTCTTTTCTTCATGTAACTCCTATAGCCATCTCTATGGTCTTCTCTAATCTACGTAAGTCTCTATAATAATTTGGGCCAGGATGAGTTCAACGAGATCAAGTTCAGATTTACAGACTTTCTTACAACCATGAAGTTAACTTCCTTGGTCAATGACTGAGACTGAGGCTCAAAGCCAGAAACACAGCATTTCCATAACAATAATGGCACCAAACAAGAAATAACATGCAAGGGGGTGGGAGGATTATGTTAAGGATTTCTTAAGACCAGGAACAGAACCTTAAAGGAATAGAGTTGTCCAGGAAAACAAAAAAGCAATGCTGATTCTACTTTTCTCACCCAATGGTGAGACTGACAACAATAACTGCTGAGACTGAAAACAACCTCCAAATGCATGTGTGTGCTCTCTTTCACTGTGCCTGTCACTCCTCACTCCCTCACTCCACTTCTTTCTGTCTCACATACACACTCACTCACTCTTCAAACCTTGTCCTCTGTGCAACTCATCTGTGAAAGAAATGAGATTGTATGGGATCTCTGAGCAAGCTCAAAATGCAGGCAGACAGCAGACAAATGCACTTTGCAGTGAACCCTTCCAAGTCCTCTTCAACTCACAAGTGAGCTCCGAAGAAAACAGTATGTCATCACTTTACTTCACTATTTATTATTATTTCATTACTTCACTACCCCCAAATATTTATTGTCACAAAACTACCAGGTGTCAGAATACCACAGTGCCCCTTGACCAAGAAATGTTACGGGCTTTTCTCCTTAGGGTACCCGTATCCAAACATCTTGCATAACACATCAGAGAGTCCACAGCAATCAAACTTATTCAAGTTCCAGCTACCTCCCTTCCTCCTTGCCCCTCAAACTTGCTCTCTGTGTCTCTACCTGCTCTGCCTGTACTCATCTTCCTTTGATTGTGATGACTTCACAGAGTAAATCAACGGCTGAAGTAAATTAGAGCGATAAACTCAATAATCTTGACCCTGGTAAGAATACTGATTGACACACCAAGGAAAAGCCCATATCACAGGCAAAATTGAGCGTATCCTCCAAAAATGAATTCTGACTGATAATACTGGCTCTAACCACAGAACAGCAGAAGCACAACTCTCATTATTTGATTTTAGCACTCAAGAGATGACAGTGGCAAAAATGAAAGCTTGACAGAACCGCTGATGGTGCCAGCGCCTGTTTGTAGGGAAAAACATACTAATCACTTGGCCTCTGAACCCTCTACAACAAAGACTGGACAGAAGGACACCCCGAGGAGCCTCCACAATTCCATCTGCAAAGATACTGCAACTCTCTCTGAAAATTAAACTATAAACCTCAGTAGGACATTACTATACTTGCTTAATGTATTGTTACCATATTGAAATAGAGTTAACAAAACTGGCCTGACATTTTCAGAATCACATTTTCTTCGAAGTTTTAGTCCTACACTGTTTTTATAAGTATTAATATTTTTTGTTTTCTTGCTTTATATCCTCTTCTAATCTGCATTCCAAAAAATAATGAAATACATCATACTTGGGTTTTTCTGAATCCTTATGGTTCCGCTGATCATAACTAGCCCAGAAAGCAGTTAGTATTGAGTCAGAATAGATCTTGCAACTCCCTAGACAATGATTTAATATATATGCAGGCATATATAAATCTAAAACTCTCTATAACTCACCATCAATGGGACAGCTAATCTTTATAGAGCTGCTAAGAATATGGTATCTGGTCTTGTGAAGACCATGACTATGTCCATTTTACAGATGGGTCAACTGAGGCTCAGTGAAGTAAAGCAAACTGCTCAAGGCTCCACATCAAAATCAGGATTCAAACTCAGGCTGGGAGAATCCAAAGCCTATGCCCTAACCCTTTCACTACTACAACTGGGAGTAAACACGCACAAAGTGAACACCCTTTGGGAAATCGTCATGAACGCTTACTGCCAATTCCTCTGTGCTGCCTTATCATTTCAGAAATGTGTGCCTGCGTGTATACACACAGACGTTTTCTTTTTTTTTTTTTTAAGAATTCCAAACAATGGCCTAAATTAAAGGCATCATTTCAGGAAATGGTAGGCCAACTAAAAACAGCTCTGCCCTATCAACACTTGAGTTTCTTCAGCATGGCCACAGGATGCTGGTGGCCAGTTTCTTTTACAGCATGGTGACCTGACCCACAGGAACTAGAGCTCTGAACACCTTTATGTATTTTTTGTAAATTCAAGGAAAACCAGCAGACAAGTTAAAATATGTTTGAGTACATATAATACATACACATAAGTACATGTATATATATTATTATGTTATATATACACATATATTATTATATACATAAACATCCTAGCTTTATTACGACTGGTACTACAGACTACAGACAGTATAGAACAGTTGAAAGATTACTAACTTTGATCAATTCCAAATCCTTGCTCTCCAAAATCCCTTCTATCTGAGACGTTCTCTGTTGCAGCACACAGGGTCCTGCCACAATGACAACTACTAGGAAACAGAGAGGAACCCTGAGCAACATGAATCTAAGTGTGCGAAGTTCAAAAGCCTGTTGCTTCAAAATGACACATACCCTGGGTACTCTTTTTTGTTTTTCCATTTATTCATTCAGAAAGATATTTACCTGGGTGCCTGAATGGCTCAGTCAGTTAAGCATCTGACTTTGGCTTGGGTCACGATCTGACAGCTCAGAGCCTGAAGCCTGCTTCAGATTCTGTGTCTTCCTCTCTCTCTGCTCCTCCCCCACTCACATTCTGTCTATCTCTCTTAATAATAAAGGTTAAAAAGAAATTTCAAATGATATTTACTGAAAGCAGAGTCTCAGTCAACATGCCTAGTGATACCTGGGGATGTAGGGAAGAACAACAAATTCAAGATCCTTGTCCTCACAGATTTCTATACAGAGTAACCCAACAACGCCCAGAACCCAGAACAAATTTGACTTTCCATTACGTGGCAGAACACCCGCTTCAACGCACTGCCTCCAAGTTAATTCAAAGAGTAATAAATGCTCATTATGTTTCACAGCACTCTGGGAGGCATCAAGGCTGGAAAGACAGTATCAAGCCCCGTTCTCAGTAAGTCAACATCACGTCGGGATGATAGCACACAGAGGTATGAACTAGGGGAAAGTGCCAAAACAAGGTGTGAGTATCCACCCAGAAGTCTGGCCTAGCCACCACTACCAAGAGAAAAAGAGGATTCGTTTCTGTAAAGTAGTCCCAACAGAGAAAGTAAAAGGTGCTCCAATTTATTTCAACAGTAGGTATCCATTCCCTTAAAATTAAAACAAAAACAAAAAAATCCATATTCATTTACCCCAAGAATACTGATGATTTCCTCAATCTGGATGAAATAAAGCTCTTCTTAGATTTAGGGGATCAACAAATTAACTAGCAATGATTAATTATAAGAGGGCATATATCAGGGGCACCAGAGTTGGAGCTCAGTCAGTTGGCTAGAGTCATGATCTTAAGGTTTGTGACATCAAGCTCATAACGGGCTCTATGCTGACAGCAGAGTCTGTTTGGGATTCTTTTCTCCATCTATCTCTGTCCCTTCGCCCCATACTTGTATGCACTCTCCCTAAAAATAAACTTAAAAACAGATTTAAATAAGAGGGCATATATTTCTTTTTTTAAATTTTTTTAATGTTTATTTTTCAGAGAGAGAGAGAGACAGAGAGTATGAGAGGGGAGGGGCAGAAAGAGAGGGAGACAAAGAATGTGAAGTAGACTCCTGGTTCTGAGCTGTCAGCAACAGAGCCTGACGTGGGGCTTGAACCCATGAACCATGAGATCATGACCTGAGCCGAAGTCAGATGCTCAACCAATTGAGCTACCAAGGCACTCCAAGAGGGCATATATTTCTAACCTGAGAAATCTTCACCTTTTTTCTGGTTCCCTTCACCCTCTACTCTTCTTTGCTTAAAAGGAAAAAAAAGAAAAAAAGAAAAGAAAAGAAAGGAAAGAAGTGAATGTGGGGAAGAGGGCTTGCTTTGCTGGGCACTGGCTCAAGACCACACAGCACGAGAGGGCAATGGCCTCCAGGTGGGGGACCGGCCAGAGCCATGCTACTTCTGCTTAGCACTAGGCCGTAACCACTAGACCACATGTCTGCACTGTTCTTCAGATGACCAGAGGGAAGATTTTTAAAACCATACTTGTAAACGGCTTTACTTTTAGGGTGTGTTTATACTTCCTCTGGAGTTTTCTTGTAGGGTCACGGGGCAGGATTTTTGGAAACACACCTAGTAAGAACACAGTTCACACTGGCATCATGAATTCACCTGACTTGACCACACTGGGGCTCGATTCCACAAATCCAAAGATATTTTTTTAAATGCTTATCTTGTCCCACACCTCACCACAAAGCAAGCAACCTAAGTCACAGACTTCCTAATATTCAAAATGCCTCCAGATCCTTCTGTCAGTATTTTTTTAAATGCCATCCTTGATTTGATCACTAATAAATATGACTAGTTTGAGGCTTTTACAATGAAAGAGAAAGCTGCAAAACTGGACCGAAGAGCCAGTTCACTCATTCTTCAAATTGAACAAAGTCACTCTAAAAAGACCTTTCTCTTATTGACTGCCTTTCCCATGGAGGGAACAAAACTGAAGCTAATCCAACCATAATCTCCACTCCCATGAATCACGGTCGTAACATCGGAGAGGGCCAATAGTAACTGGCGCTGGCGCTCAAGGCGGGAGGTCACGCTATGGAATGTCTATTAAGATATTACAGCCTCAAATGTCTCTAGCCAACAAGTGCATTACAAATAATAAACACAGCAGATGGAAGCAGGAAGAATATATGAGAGCCTTCAGGAGCAGATAAAAACATGCAGTGGCTTGATTGTGGAAAGGTATGAATTATTACCTATATGTAGGGAGAATATTGATAACAATCCCCAAATGTACCCTAAGATGGGAATAGAGACAGGATGCTGCCCTGATGGAAAATTTCAACTATCTTGACACCTGCTGATGGTAAGGTGCCTTTAAAAGGTCAAACTGCTAAAGTGATGCAGGTAAATGAAACTAAGGAGATGTGACAACTAAATGCAGTGTGATCCTAAATGAAATCCTAGACAGAAAGATAGATAACTATAAATATGTATTTGTTTATTAATTTATTAATTACTGGAACACCTGGGGAAATTTAAGACCTATAACCTAGATGGTATCAAAATATTATATCAAAGTTAATTTCCTGGTTTGACCAGTACAATATGGTTATGTAAAATGTTAATATTTAGAGTATCTAGATAGAAGGTATTGTGGAAATCTTTGTACAATTTTTATGACATTTTTTAAAGTCTAAAGTGATTTTAAAATTAAAAGTTAAAAAGTAAAAATGAGCTAATACATTCGCACAGACACACACGCGTGCGCGCGCGCGCGCACACACACACACACACACACACATGCCTCTGATAAATAAACTCTTGACTTGCAAAAATGTTATCTTCCAAATGGAAGAAACCAAACAGGTAACCCTTACTTTTGGCCTTAATCCTGCCTGAAATGACCAACCAAGTGATGATAGAAACCTTGAGACTCCCCTATGGTCAGCATCTTTAGAGACTGGGCAGCAGTTAACTTTGGTTGCAAAAATATAAATACGTTTTTCCAAAAAATATAAAATTGTGTGTCACTAACAAAACTGGGGGGGTGCCTAGGAGGCTCAGTCACTTGAGCATCGGACTCCCGAGTTTGGCTCAGCTCATGACCTTGGGTCAGGGGATCAAGCTGCACAGCAGGCTCTGCACTGAGCATGGAGCCTGCTTAAGATCCTCTCTCTCCTCCCTTCTCCCTCTCGCACAACAAAAGAGTGCACCGGAACAGACGCTCTTCCAGTTTCCACTCAGTTCATGGGGCCTGGTAAGCTGGGGGAACAGCAGCTTAGGTGACACACAGGAGCCAGTACTCTGGGGTACTGACGCTCCAAAACTCAGTAGCAGATGTTGCTTACTAGAAAATAAGAG
This sequence comes from Helogale parvula, assembly GCA_004023845.1. Taxonomy (NCBI): domain Eukaryota; kingdom Metazoa; phylum Chordata; class Mammalia; order Carnivora; family Herpestidae; genus Helogale; species Helogale parvula. Next base: position 25,328 of record PJEM01009412.1, read on the forward strand.
ATGCCATCAAGGATGAAGTGAAAAGGTCCTAGAAAAAATTTTCAAAACAAGCTAGGTTTCTACATTGGGCTTTAGAAAGCAAAAGTGAGAAAAATGATGAGTATAATCCCAAGGCTGGATATTTGAAAAAAGAAAAATAATAATAATATATATAGTATGAATCATGTGTTAGACATTGTTCTATGTACCTCATTTACCTTGCTGAATTAAAAAAGGTGAAATGAGAATGTGTGAGGAATATGAAAAAAGATATTCAGCAATTTCATTAATAATTTAAGAAATGCAAATAAAAACAACATACAATTTTCCACCATCAGATTCAGACACACACACTCACACTTATGATATGCATTACTGGCAAAGGTTTGGAGAAAATGGACACCTTGATAACTGACTGGAGGCTGTATATAATTTGGTATTTTTTGTAGATAGAGTAATTTGTTAATTTCTATCAAAATATTAAATGTGCATACCATTCAATATGCAATTCCACTTGATACGTATCCTAGAAAAATGCTCAAATAGGTCAACGGTGAAGTATGTACAAGGACTTTCATTCTATCATTGTGCACATTACAATGAGGTGATGAAAAGTTGAGAACAACCTAAATGTCAAAGACTAAAGCGTTAATAATCTATGGGAAAGCTATACTATGTCAAATATTCTACAAAAGAGAAGAATTTGTTCCTAGATGGACAGGTATAGGAACATACACAGAAAGGTCTTGAAGGATACACAGCACACATTTAATTAGAGAGAAGAACTTCTGCCTTCCATTACAGGTAGGGAAGGGAGGTCCACCATCAAGTAGGAGGATCCAATTTTAACTAATGCCCATGAGAAGCACCATCTGGGAGAAGAAACCTGAGTTTTTATTTAAAACAAAACTAACACATGTTGACTGAAAAATCTGAACAATTCAGAAGTCCCCCTCACAATCAATCCAACTCTCCAAAGGTTAAGTAAATAATCAAGTAAAAACTGGTGAGAAAAGATTAAAGAAGGGCATGTAATCAAAATTAAGAGGGGTGCCTGGGTGGCTCAGTTGATGAAGCATCCAACACTGGCTCAGGTTATGATCTCACAGTTAGTTTTGAGCCCTGCATTAGGCTCTCTGCTGTCACCACAGACACTGCTTCAGATCTCTGTCCCTATCTCTGTCTCGCAAAAATAAACAAACATTAAAAAATTATTTTAAAAAATTAAGATAAGCAGAGCTCAAGCCTAGAAAGGTAGTAGTATGAAAATGAGGTCATCAGGCTGAGCTCTGAGGCTTGCAGAAAATGCTGAAGGCAATCGAAAGGGAGTTTAAGTTTAAATTTAGATCAAAAAAAGGGAACAAAAAAGTCAGAATATTAAACAGAACATAGGAAGATCCATAAAGGTAGGTGAGGAATTGCCAGGAAACAGAGAGTACCTGTCACACACAGAGCGCCTGGGTGGCTCAGGGAGTTAACCATCTGACTTGGGTCAGGTCATGATCTTGTGGTTTATGAATCTGAGCCCCATGTAGGGCTCTGTGCTGACAGCTCAGAGCCTGGAGCCTGCTTCAGAGTCTCTGTCTCCCCCTCTCTCTGCCCCTCCCCTGCTTACACTCTGTCTCTCCCTCTCTCTCAAACATTAAAAAAAAAAAAAAAGTCACACAAAGCCAACAACACTTTAATTTTGCTTACATTCATTCATCTGATTAGTTGACAGGTATGTATGGAACATCTCTGAGCCCGACCCTATGTACACAGACATAAAAACCAACAACAACAATAAAAAAAACCCTGACAATACTCCTGCCCTCTTGAAGATGATAATCCAGCACAGGGACAGATACGAATCAAATAACCAAACAAATCAATTTACTATTACAAGGAGAGACAAGGCCTTGGAAGTCAGGAAACACCTGTCTCCAAACAAGTTTGCAAAGAAATGGAATCCATCAACAGAATACAGGGTCCAAGAACTTGGAGGGTGGGGCTAAAAAATCAATCTGTTTGTACCAGCCTTTAACTGAAATTTAGTATTTCCTTCTACAAGAACATTGGCGACAAACCACAGTAGTTGCAACTTTGCCGCCAATAAAAAACCATAGCTATTTCCATATACCACTACTCCTGCTGCAGATAATCTGAATGATACTTTACAGGATTTATTAGACCTGTCCTTCCTTTTATTATTTAATGTGGTTATACAGAAGCATATATTTAACATTACAAGTGGTTTTAAACTTTGGTAACTATTTCTATTAATTTTTTCTCTTTTTAAACCGCGTATTTTACTTTAGATGTTATTCTGAGAAATGGTCTAAAGGCTTTACCTGATAGTCAAAGGAATCCATGGCACAAAAAAGATTAATGGTCACTCAACTAAATTCCAGTACAAGTAGACAGGTGTATATCTAAATGGACTATAAAATCAAGGAGTTCAATTACTCTATACACATGACTTCAGGTCATGAAAGCAACCCAATTCCCCCAAAAAGTAAAACAAAACAAAACAAAACAAAATAAAAATTAAAGTGAAGTAAAATAAAATAAGTTACCCTCAAACCTTTAATTTTGACTCTAGTTGTTCAACAAATATTTGCTGAGTGCTTACTTGATAGCCACTGTGTGAGGCAATGGGAAAACAGAAGCAAACCAACTCGATTAATGTGGCCTGTCCTAACCTTGGATCCTCAATGTCCATGAGAGTAACTGGTGGACAACCTATAAATGTTTGCTAAATGCTGAAAGAAGAATGTCTAAGAACAGAGTAAGTGCCACGAGCATGGTATGAAGTTATAACTTCTGGCTATCATTCCATTTCTTGGGAAAGTTTCATAAACTCTCAAGCATAAAATACTTTCACTTTTCTTTTTCCTTCCACCTTGTATCTCATGCTGCTCAATTAAACCGTCTGATTTTTATGAGAAATTGTTCTTCTGGAGAACATCTAACCAAAGGGAACAAAGACAAAGTGAAGAGTATTAAATTTCTTTTAAGACTTGCACATATTGCTATGATACGGCGCGCACTGTTATGAACTCTGCCTATATAAAAACACTCACAGGACTCAAAGATGAAACTTGCAACCAGCTTCTTGATCCAGTAAGAGAAAAAGAAACACAAGTAAAATAACAGAGTAGGGCTACTCCGATTTCCCAGCAGCTAGGGGACAGTGGAAGAAATGGACAACAGAGCAAAGACCTCGCCCTCAGACTCTTCACCTCACACGGTTACTAAAAAAGCTCTCAGAAAATGGGCAGAACTATCCTCCCAAACCACTGCACCATTCACACAGTTGTGAGAACCGCATCACCACACAAGAGTTCAGCCATTTCACTCCACACTTCCTTATCCCTTCAGACTCCTTTGATCACTTAGTTTACCACAGAAAGGAAAACCCTAAGCATGTGCAGTGAAATTGTGAGGTGAGCTTAGCGTCCACCTAGGCTGATCAACTGCCGGCCCTGGGATGCATTAAGCCAAGGAGGCTACAGATTACTTCATAATCTTCTACTTGTAGACTTCCAGTTCCACCTGACTGCTCTGTGAAATCGTTTTTTCCATACCAATGAGAGCAGTTCCTGCCTGCCCTCTGGCGAGCCCAGGCAAGGTGACTTTAAATAAACTCTGTGCTCAAATGACCCAAGTAATTTAGAAATGGAAGAGAATCCAGTTTATCCTACGCTCTGCTCCCCTCTCCAAAAAAACAATAGTAAGAACGAACTTTTAATAAGCACTTTGCTGTGTTCAAGACTTGTGTTAATCGTTTTACATATATATCGATCCTTACAAAACGGCTTTATAGGAAGGTGTAATTATTATCCCCATTTTGCGAGCAAAAAACATGTTCGCAGGTACTAGGTCATTTTAGAAGGTTAGAGACCTATTAGTGTTGAGTAGGGATTTCCACTCAGGCTGGCTGAGCCTACATTCTTTTTTTTTTTTTTTTTAAATATGTTTTCCTATTTTTTATTTTTTTTTGAAAGAGAGAGGGAGGCAGAGTGCGAGTGGAGGAGGGGCAGAGAGAGAAAGAGAGACACAGAACCCAAAGCAGGCTCCAGGCATTGAGTTGTCAGCACAGAGCCCGACTCAGGGCTTGAACCCACGAACTGTGAGATCATGACCTGAGCTGAAGTCAAACGCTTAACCGACTTTGCCACCCAGGCACCCCAAGCCTACATTCTTAACCACCATAATATTCTGCCTCTGAGCCCAGACTCTTATCATTAATCAAACTTACTTTTTCCTTAAATACTCTAAAGAGCTCCTTCAGGTATTAGGTGAAGAGTCCAAGATACAGGACAACTACAGATTTATTCTAGGAGTTCTTGAACTTGGGGGCTAGAGTTTGGGCACAGTAGAAAAAGGTGAGAGAAGGGCACACGCTGTTCAGTTTCAAAGTCCAAGGGACTAAAATAGAAGATTTCTTTAAAATGGAAGTGAGAAGGAAACCACACTGTCGTGTCCTCTCCCTAGAGGAATGGTTTTTCTTTAGTCTCTTCCTCTTTTCCCTTCAACCACTGCAGGAGCCACGAAAGTAGCTCCTCTTAAAAGGGAGGGTAGGTACCATTCAACTACAGCTTCCTAGTAATTCAGCAGTGTGTGTTGCGGTAAAAAATAGCACAGAGCTGGAAGCTACCAGACTTGGATTATCTACCCAAGATCAACCACTAACTGACATTTTTCAGGCAGCCTTCCCTCTTATGTAAGTACAGCCTAGGTACGGGCCTCTCTCTGCTCTACCACTAGGAGATTTAGCCCCATGAAAAGAGCCAGTATCTGGCCATTTCTGATCTACAAAGGTGTCAGTTTCATAGTGTCAACTAATAAATAGATTTACACACAATCTTTCATGCTACACCACCTGTTTCTTATCTTCCTAATCTAATTCTACATAATTACAGCATCTCCCAACCTTCTAACCTCCTGACTGTCAAAAGAGATTCAAGCAGCGGTTCAAAGTAGAGAAATGGCTAATTTCACTAAAGAATCCTAGGGATGTGAAAGGGGACTAATACTTCTAAAATAAGGAGGTAAGAGAAGCACCTCCAGGCAGACGCCACTAATCAAAGCTACCCTATGAGTCCCAAAGACTCGCTGGGTCAACACTGGGTCATAGTGTAGAGAGAATAACAAATGCCTCAGGGTGTGTGTATGTGTTGGCAATGATGGTGGGCAGGGAGTGATTAATCAGCTTGCTTTCAACCAATATGCTTACGAGCATTATGTAAAGAGAAAAGGAGAGATAATTTCAGTTATAAGAACTCAGAAAGGAAATCTGCTTTCAAATTTTTCTTGGCTGCAGTATTTATGCAGCTTGAATCAAGGCTTCATGACCTAATAGGGAAAGTCTGTTCTTAAGCCTGAAACTATGGGCCACCAAAGATTAAAACAACAGCGTACGTGGCTACAATGGTGAATCTATAGCTTATCAACCCAGATTTAAAACAAAGTCAAGAAAATCCAGCAGAATCATTTCAAAACTTTATCTTACTAACTAGCTTACGTTTTTAAAAAGATAATTGTATACTCACATCTGCACACATTTTATTATTCTTTCTCACCTTACTGCTGAGTCAGGTCTTGGCAATTCATCTATCTCACCCTCTGGTCCAGATATTTAGTCCAATAAAATTCAAATATGGGACTTTGAAATTATTGCATATGGCTCTCTTTCTACTAAACTTATAGATTAGGGATCAACAAAGTATGGCCCATTACTGAAATCTGGCCATCTAGCCGTTTTTGGTAAATAAAGGTTTATCGCAATGTGGCCATGCCCATCCATTTACATATTGTCTATGGCTGCTTTTGAGTTACAACAGCTAAGAAGAGTAGCTCCAACAGTGACCATAGGGGTCCCAAAGCCTAAATTCTAATCTGTCCCATTAACAGAGTCAGTTTCCTGACTGCTGTTATTGATAATATAATGTAAACCTGAAACAGCTTGGAAGCCTATCACCACTATCTGGAAAAGAACCGAGGAGAAATGGCATTAACACAAAAGAAGAAAACAACTCCAAACGCTAGGGAAGTTCCTGGATTCAGATGGGCCAGAACTATTATACCTCAACATGTTTCAGTTCCAGAGCCAATAAATCCAGCTTTTTTTCTCAACCAAGTATAAACAGGGCTTCCTTCATTTGAATTGAAATTCGCAACACAGATAAAAACTATAATGCTCACTGCAAAGCCACAATTCTAATTTCTTCCTCCATTATATAGCCATGAATACCACAAAGACATCCAGGATTTCTTTTGGATGAGACAGTCACTGAGCACTACAAACTGTAATTTCTGTAACAGTTAACTGAAACAGTGTGAAATCAACTAATTCAGGGTTCATTTAGACTGTTTTTCCAACCAACCAACCTGAAGTGTTATTAAACAATAAAAGAACAAAAAAAATGTAAGCTGAAGTTACCCCCAAAACACACACACACACACACACACACACACACACACACACACACACACTGAATAATCAATCATTCACAGAACTGAGCTGAAGTACAAAAACAAAAGTTAAGTGCTGCCATTATAATCTCCCTGAAATAAAGCAAATATCCCAAGACCAGGTAGAAACAGAGGTTTCTGTTTCCCTCAAAAAGCCTAAATTTCTAAGGGGACAGACTTAACTAATTAGGGAGACTGTGATTTAAACTGGAGCTGCTAATTGTCTACTGGGTATACAGCTCCAGGAATATTCCCTAGAGGCTCTCAGTATGGGAGACACAAGCAAGCCTGGAGTTATCATTTGTCCGTTTCCCTCTCTTCTGGAAACTGAGACGTACACAGAGGTGTGGTCCTCAATGCAAGCTCGATATTCCCATGAGGAAATAATTTTATACTAAATAAATTTAGTGTTTCAACTTGTTTTACTGTGTACATTCTGGAGCAAGGAGATGTTTCTTTCAACAGCATGCTTTCCATCTGCAGAAGCCAGATGTTAATCTACGGGAAAACTCAAATGTTTAGTAAGACCAATTACATACAGACAGGGAACAAATACCAAGTGGTGGGGAAAGGGAGGAAGGGGAGGTTTACAAGGGAGTTGGTTACGCAGTCTTAGAATTGCAGCTTTGGGGGCTGGGGGTGCGTGAGCCCCATACCGAAAATAGTATGCCCTGACAAGATTTTTTTCTTCCTGGCTATTTCCTCCCCTAGAATTGGAGAGTCTTCGAAGAGAGTCTGAGAAAGTACTGTAAAAATGAAATGAGTGAGAATTCTTAGAAGGCGATTTTTCATTTTGTCTCTCTTAATGATAAAAACCAAACATGTAGGGGGCCACACACAGGTTCATAATCTAGCTCTCCACTGTGGTGGAAACTGTCAACCACACACAGTTTTCTTTCTCTTCTTCTTCCTGGAAGTGATAAAATACCCCCCAGTACTGCCTAGGGCCATGGCTGCCTGTGTTCAAACGCGATTGCCCATCCTCATCTGTAGACAGATGTGGCCAATGTTAAGTATGTTAGGGCCAATGGAAGGCATGTGTACACCTTCTGGGTCCTGAACACTTTCATCTCCGTTATCTGGCTGAAAAATAGTAGCCAGTAGAGCAACCTGAGAAGTCACAGGTTGAATAAAGAAGAATGACCCTGCATCGAATGTCACTTCTGGGCTTGGAGAAATAAGCTTCTGTGTTCTTTAAGCTACTATACTTTGGAGTCTCCTTGTTACGGCAACCCAGCCCACATCCTCCTCTTAAAACCACTTACAGTCTCTGCTACTGGGTCAAGTTATTTAACCTAAGTCTCAGTTTCCTCATCTGTAAAATGGTCTTATTTTGTGATGTGCTAATATCCTATTTACTTAGTAAGATACTAAGAAGAATAAATGGGTTGAGATGTGACATGGCCACATCTGTGACTTACACATACAAGGGCTCAATTAGGAGGAGATGACAGTAGCAAAGATAAAGGATACCCTGCCAAGTGGCTTTCAAACAAGAAGCTATTGTGCCCACAAAATCAAGGAAGAGAGTGTGTGTCTGCTATATATATAGCAGGAGTGCCTTCTCTTCTGGCCTATGTGATCTCAGCAGGAGAAATGGGATGACAAAGGGGACATCATCATTTGGAAGGCACATGGCGGTGATAAGACACTGCACGACCAGAAGGCAAGGAAAAGAGACACTGCATGATCTGTATACACTTTTATGACCATTCCCCATTCAAACAGGTTTGAGATAATGTTTTGCATCCTACTCCATGGAGCCATCAATATTCAGCAAGCCAGGCTCTGCCTCTTCTAAGAGATGTAGGGACACTACGCCTGCCCTGGCCGAGGGGAGTATCACACAGACTGAAAGGACTTAGAGGCCCAAGCTCAGGGACTACAGCCACAGGATCACCATCACTATCACTATCAGTATCTGCAAAAGTCAGTCCAAAGTAAGACTCCCTCTGGCACACTGCTCTTGAGAAACCAAGGCTTGAGATCAAGGGCAAAAATCACTGCACTCGGGAAGCAGCAAACAACTCAGGGCCTTTATTTCTGGTCCACTTCCCTGAATTGTTACTTACAGGTTCCCGGCCGTCCATGGCCTCCATCCAGAGCCTCCGGTCCTCTTCCGACAACGCCTGCATGGTGATGACCCCAGGCCTGTGGAGAAAGGAGAGCGCAGATATGAACCCAAGGCAGTAGGCAGACAGATCTTGACGAAGGTGAAGCTTCAAGAAACACCCACAAAGCAGAGTGAGGGGGTGCTGGGATTAACAACACAAAGACAGACACACATGTGGCTCCTCACACCTGCCTTCCAGTCTCAGAAAGCAAAGCCATCCCCTAACTGCCCCTCAATGAACCCGTTTCCCTCAGGGAGCTAGGGAAAAAACACAGCAGACAAGACCCTACAGTTACTGAACACAAATGATTAAAGTGATTCCTTTTAGGAGTAGCCAGGGGGCTCAGACTGCTAAGGATCCAACTTGGCTCAGGTTATGATCTTGTTTGTGAGTTCGAGCCCTGTGTCGGGCTCTGTGCTAACAGATGAGAACCTGGAGCCTGCTTAGGATTCTCTGTCTCCGTTTCTCTCTGTCCACCCCTACCCCCACCATTTCCCACCCCCACCCTGCTTGCTCGCTCTCTCTCTCTCAAAACTAAACATTAAAATAAATATTTAAAGTGATTCCCTTAGACCCTGTTTGTTCTTTGAGGCCTTATTCATTTCTATTTTCCCAAATGCCTAACAAAGAGTGTTACTCACCATAGGACTGCCATACATATATATTCAAGCAAACAGAATTAATAGGCTTGAGATTTTTAAAAAAGGCAACATCTAATTTGGAAGGACCCTGGTCTCCTAGCTTCTAATCTAATGCTTCTACACTGCTCTGGACATGGAGAAGATTTCTGAAGGCTTTGTAATTATATTAAATGCAGATCATTCTTTAAGTGGGTATTTGCCATGTCATGTGTGAAGTTCTTTACGTGCGTGGCCTCTTTTCATGATCTCACTGAAATCTGTCTGCTCTTTCCGACTGAGCACAAACCCTCCAGAAAGCTTGTACACAATCAAACCATCCCTCTTACAGACGGCACCCCACAACAAGAGACTTGTGCCATGGGAACATCCTTGGGAGAAGGGGATACAAGCCCCCTGTGCTCATTAAAGCAGGAGTTGTGAGGATCCACAGATGGGTCCCAGAGTCTATGAACCTTGCTTCCATCTTCAAATGTGTATGTTTATTGTTCTGTATTTACAGTTCAATCTATTCCATTATCAAAAAAGACTGCAACCTTCAAAAAGTTAAGAGAACTGCTGATTTAAACCCTCATCTTTAAAGTTTGAGAAAGCCTTGGGGCGCCTGGGTGGCTCAGTCGGTTAAGCCTCCGACTTCAGCTCAGGTCAGATCTCACGTTCATGGGTTCGAGCCCCGCATCAGGCTCTATGCTGACAGCTAGCTCAGAGCCTGGAGCCTGCTTCCAGTTCTGTGTCTCCTCTCTCTGCCCTTCCCCCTTTTATGCTCTGTCTCTCTCTGTATCAAAAATAAATAAAACATTAAAAAAAATAAAGTTTGAGAAAGCCTAAAAGGAAGTAAGAGGTCCACTGAGCAAAAATTCCATCCCATTACCGCCTGAGTCCATGGTACTGTTCATGTTCACAGAAGAGTACGGTAGTGACACACAAATGGGCCTGGCCATACCCTGAACAGCAGGAGTCTATTCATTCTGACCCATTCAATCACTGCTCCTGGCTTATTTCCATAGTCCCAATAAATATGCTAGGTCTATTTATGTTGAACCTATTTCAAATATCAATTTGCTTCTCGTCATTCATCATCCCTCAACATCCCCTGAAGCCAAAAGGTTCCAAAGATGTGAGCACAGACGTACACGGGGGTTGCAAATTCAAGGGGCACTAGGGTGGGGTGTGAGTGTGTGTGCGTGTTGTGTGTGTGCAGGGGTGGGTCGACAAGAGTGGTGGTGGGTGGGTAAGCAGGTGGGTGAGCGGATGTGCTGAGCATGAGAACACTAACTCCCCAGCTCCCCGGCGGCAGTCCTTCCACACAAAGGGGACTTTGCATATAATAAGGCCTTTTCTCTGCCAGCCCCTGCCAGGACCCTATCTCCTCTTCTCAGAAATTCTCATTCTCAGACCCAAGTGCCCATCTCTCACCATCAGCCTATTCAGTGTACTAGACCCATGAGACTAGAGCCGTAGCTCCACAGAGCTGATCCCTGGCTTGTGGGCAGTGCGTTGATTCTTCTCTTCCACCTCAAGCAAAAGGCTTCAATAGCTTAGCAATAAAAAGTCTACGAAGCTGCAGTCCATTGCAGAGCTCTCAAGTCCTTAGACCTGGACCTTTGAGTGTGGTACCTGGACCCCCCAGCTTCAGAATCAGGCATTCCCTTTAAAATGGAGATTCCCAGCCCCAAACCACCTCCCTGAATCTGAATTTTAGGGATGGGCCTGGGAACATGGATTTTAACCAAATTCCCAGGTGATCCCACTGCAAAGTTAGGTCTGAGGCCCACTACTCTGGGCTGCCCATAGCCCCCCATTTTCTTCCCTGTCCCCCCACACTCAAGAGCAAAGACACTCAAGAGTCAAGCAGCCAATGTGTCTCCAGTTCATTTCCTGCTAGGCACTCACCAGCAAACAGTGACACCACAGCAGTGGCCTAGCATACCAAGATTTCAGGGACCTTGCAGATGTCACATCAACTTCATGGCACACAATGTGACAGATACCCACCCAGAGCCACAAAGAGGAAGTTCAGACAAACTCAGAGGCCACTTGGCCCTAGTAACCAGGAAAGTCAACAGGATTTGTTTTCACTTCAAGAAGAAATATCAAAATATAAGTTCTTTTCCACATGTGGTTTTGTCCCCTTTGCTGGCAAGGGAGTGGGGGACAGTACAGAACTTAATAAAGTGGTTATAACACACTTAGTTTGAATCCTATCACCCATCCCAAGTTCAAATAATTTTCAGTCTCATGTATGTATATCTGGATCACAGTGCTATCCTATCTAGACATCTATGAAACACCCCTTTATGCTCCACATTTCTTTTCCTTCATTACAATTTAAACCATAGGTAAACAAATATCTTAGATATGAGTTTCCAAGAACCAAGGTGAAACGGTAAACTTTATTTTGGAATCAAGCAGTAAGTTTCTTTGCATATTGGCCCTCCCTATGTCCCTACTAGCCATCATTCCACACAACGAAACGAAATGAGCAAAAACTCTATATAACTCTATACTTTCTGTGTCAGCCCCTGTAAGACAGCACACTAGGGGCATCAGCTTTAGCTCACATCTGAAAAGCATCTGGCTTTTCATAACAAAGGTGGAGAGGAAGAAAGAGAAAGAGAACTCCAGACGAGTATGGAATGAGGAAGGGAAAATACAAAACAATGAAACAGAACTGAAGAGCTCTTTCTAGCTCGACAAAGAATTGTGATATTATCAAACACGGCAAGAGAATAAAAACGACAAAGTAATATCCTAAGGAGACAGGTCCGATGCTGTGCTAATCACTAAATATACATATTAATTCACTTAATTTTGACAACTCCATCATGAAGTACTCTTACTATCTCATGGAGCAGATGAAAAAAACCAAGGCTCAAATAGGTTAAGTACCTTGTCCACAGTCACAGAACCAGGATGTGATTCCAAGAGTCTTTTGCTTCTTCTTTGCAAACAAGACCACAGCAAATGGGAAGCTGCCCTAGCCCACAGACAGGTGGTATTGACCACCCAAGTCCTCTGCCATCAAAAAGGACTAAGCCCTCCCCTAAGCACTACAGTAGGCTCCTGCAGAGCATCAAAGACCCAACAATAACGGGCTCTGTAAAGCCTAAAATATCTCATTAATATGATCACCACTAGAATACCACTCTAACAGCCAATCCAAAACAAATACAATGGTGGTTGTGGCTCATTTTCTACAGCAGTGGTTCTGCCCATTTTTTTTCCTGCCTCAAAATACTCAAGAGACAGAAAGATGAGAAGTTTTTTGTAAAGCACACAAAAAGCACTAATGGTAAAGCAGAAAAAAAAAATTGGATTTCATCAAAATGAAGATTTTGAATTCATAAAAGTCAACATTAAAAGAGTGAAAAGGTAAATTACAGAGCAAGTGATATCTGTAGTTTTTATCCCCGGTGAGACTCTGAACTGGAATATGTAAAGAATGCCAAGCAATAAGAAAAGATGAACCCAATTAATAAAATGGATAAAAAACTTGAAGAGGCACATCAGGAAGGACAAAAACAAAAACAAAAACAAAAAACAATGGTTAACAAGCATAACAAATTGGGTCCAACATGACGTCTCTTCAAGGAAATCCAAATGAAACCACAATGAAATATAATCAACCCCCCTCCTGAAAGGAGAACATTCATAAGACCACCAATACCAAGTCCTGGCTAGAAGGGTGAGCCACTGGAAGTCTCCCACACTGCTAGAGAGAACTGATAAAACCATTGTGGCATTATCTACTAATATTAAACATACACCTGCTCCATGAGCTGGCAATTCTACCTCTACTTAGATATCCCAAATAAATGACTGCGTATGTTGATCAAAAGACACATTTCAGAATGCTCCCTCTTATTCATAAGGGCTGAATTTTAGAACAACAAAAAAACTCAACTATCCATCAAAAAGAATAAATTGTTTACATTTAAACAAGGGAGCACCACACCACAGTACAAAAGAACAACCACTAGGTACACTCAACAAAATGAATGACCTTAAAAAAATAATGAAACAATCCAGACACCAAAGACTACTAGCGGTATGATTCCATTGATATGATGGTCAAACACTCTGAGAGTCATCTATGGTGACAGAGTTCACAACAGTGATTTTATCTTGGGGGAAAGGTATGAGCAGACTGGAAAGAAACCTTCTGAGGCAACTGCAATGTTCTGTAACTTGACCTGGGTGGTTACACAGGTAAAGATGTTGGGTGGGGAATTATAAAGATATAGACTTAAGGTCTGGGCATCTTCGTGGGATTACACCTCAATAAAAAATAATTTTTTAGTACCAAAGAAATAGTACTTGTCATTACTAACTTAGGCTCACTTACCCTGACTATGGTGCTTCACAGCGGTTTAAGCGCCTACCAGACGATGAACTGAACTACTCTATGCTATTCTTTACAATGTACGTTTAAAAAGTTTCTACTTCATCAGGTTGTTGTGAAGGTTCAGTGAAATAGTCATAAAGCATTTCCAAGTGTCAGACACGCTGTAAAAGCTCCAAGAATTAGTGGTCATCACTGAGGTAAATGGAGGAGAGGGTGGAGGGAAAAAGATGTCAAGGGTGCAGTAGGGTCAAAATTATAGAGGGAAAAGGGCAGGTGTATATAGTTTAAAAATGGAAAAGAAACCAGCCACAGGTGGCTTCTGACTCAGAGGATCCCACCCCCAAACACACACACACACACACACACACAACACTGAAAATCACACCTCTACCACAAAGACAACAAGGCCAGGGGCTGCAGCGACACATAGGCTCTGACACCACGACCATTTCCTTTTTCCTCCAGAGGAAAGCATCAAAGTGGACTGCTTCCCTCTTTTGGAATTAATGTCATATAACTGATAGGGACAAAGAAAGGGTCTTTAGCAAATTCTAAAAAATCTGCCAAGGGGCTCCCTCTGCCCATAAATTGGGAAATGTAACAAAGGACCTGCAATCCTTTCTACAGATCCGTCCTAAAATACTACTTAAGATACGGCACCTCATTTTCACTCTGAATAAATCCTTGGTGAGTGCTATATCTTTATCAGCTTGAGAACTGAGAACAAGGATCTGCAGTTTTTTCAAAGCTGGCACTCCACCTCTCACAGACAGGGGCGGAGATGCAGAAAATGGTTCCTCATCTGTGACAGGGCAAACTGCACCCAGCACCATCTCCCCTTCAACTGTGGCCTCCAGAAAGATCCTGGGGAAAACAGTACACGCTTTCCCGCCCCATCCGGGAGCTGGGACCACTTGTGCTAGCTCAAGGCCTCCCCAGCAGCAGAGAGCAAGCAGAAACACAACGAGCCCTGATTCCAGGACCACTCAACAGCCTTCCTGCTCTAATCTTATTCCTGAATCTGAGTCAACAGTAGTGATCTCAGTGGCTTGGCAATTCCACTGCTTCCTACTGGACAAGGAAATGCTGTGACTAACTCCACCCCATTGAAACAAGCATGCTCAGAATCTAACAGTACTGTTCCTTCTAAACCAACCTCCAAAGGTCTAGGGGTTACTCATTCATAAGACTCTAAGTGTGCTGTTGGCAAAAGCTCATCCCCCAGTTGCTATCCACACATCAGGAACTCACGTCAGAGTCAGGTTCAGAGTGAAAGAAGGGTTGTGACACCCACAGAAACACACATTCTCACGGCCTGTGTTTGAAGACTATATGCTTATATAGGAAGACAGGGACTGGTGAAGGCTTGAACACTGAGCTGCCATCCACAAGTGAAAAGAGGTTGCTTCTAACATGCTACTGGGAAAATAGGCCTCAATCAATCCTGGACAATTATGAGGGTTTAAGGTTCCGTACCTTTTCATTTACACAAAGATATGGCCACAATTCATGCCAAATAACCTTAGAGAATGACATTTCTTTCTTGTCTCTAAGATTACACACTCAAATGTCTCTAGAGAACAGGCAAGTAAGCAAAGGGAGTGCAACTGAATAAAACATTATTTACTATCCCCCCAAAAACAGACTCAGTCTCATTTTCTTTATAACATGCAGCCCTTTATTTTTTTTCTTTTGCACATTTACTTTTTGATAGAACAAGGAACAAAGGAATACTTCCCTTCTATGGGAAAAATAACAGTGCAAGGCAAAGTAGCAGCTGTCAGCTGTTGTCATAGTGAAACAATGGGGCATGGTGGGGACTGCAGTAAGTGAAGAGCATGTGCCCCACCTAAAGGAGGCATCCACTAGGGGTGCCTGAGAAGCTCGGTTGGTTAAGCCTCTGACTTTGGCTCAGGTCATGATCTCACAGTTCACGGGTTCTAGCTCTGCGTCAGGCTCTGTGCTGACAGCTCAAAGCCTGGAGCCTGCTTTGAATTCTGTGTCTCCCACTCTCCCTGACTCTGTCCCGCTCACACTCTGTCTCTATCTCAAAATAAACATTAAAAAAGTTAAAAAAGAAATAAAATTAAGGAGGCATCCACCATTCAGCTCTATCGACAGTTGGCACATAGAGAGGAGGGATCAATATTTATAGACTTTTCCAACTTCAAACCGTTGCCTCAAACGGTACTCAACTCAAACCAAATGTGTCTGTGGACCACCAATCAGCAACTTCTAGTGTCCATGTCTGACCTCCTCTGCCTCTCTCCCTGAGCTGCATGCCAAGTTATCATGGCATATTATAAAGTCGTCTCATGCACTAGAACCAACAACAGTGTGTTTCTGTATTCTTGATTCATCTCACAAACTCCACAGACCATCTCCAGCTCTTCAACAAAGGAGAAACGGGCAACTGGGTGTCTCAGTTAAGCAGTGATCTCAGCCCAGGTCACGATCTAATGGGTTGGTGAGTTCAAGCCCTGTGTCAGGCTATACACTGTCAGTGCAGAGCCTGTTTGGGGTTCTCTCCCTCCCTCTCTCTGTCCCTCCCCAGCTCGCATGCTTGCATGTGCTCTCCCTCTCTCAAAATAAATAAACTTAAAAAAAAAAAAAAAGAGAGAGAGAAACATGGGCTACCTCCCCTTTTCCCCCAATACTCAGTACCCAGTGCCATCACCGGAGAACAACATTCATCAATATTTAGAGATAAAAACCTATGAATCTGCACACGTATACATGCACTAATGACCCACTGGAAGGTCTTGTACATTCCAGATCCTTCTGTATGAAAAGACTATGCCATCACCACCTGAGAAGGCTGTAGGAAGAGACAGAAAAAGTGAGAAAGAAACCAGACATTGCAAACTGGGGGGCCCACCCAACTGTGGCTGATGCGTACTGAGTATTTATTATGGGCCAAGTCCTATACTAAAGACTTCACTTGCATTATCATTTATTCTTCACAATAACTATATGAAGTAGGTATTATCATGATACCTCTTTAAAAAATTGAGACTCAGGAAATACTGTAAAATGTCACACCACCCATACGTGGGAAAGCCTCAACCTGAACCCAGCCTGCTGACTCTGACGCCAAACCGATACATAACCAGAGTGCTGCCTCCAGGCGTATGCAGTGGGCGTGCTTGGGACACAGGGTGACCTGCTCTGCAAGGGCAGGGAATGGAAGAGGGGTGGGCAGCGTGCACACGTGCACACACACACACCTTAACAAGTTTTCAGAAGCAGGCTTCTCATCAATTTAGAAAGGATCGGATGCTAATAATGAATGAATTATAAACTAGTACAGCCTATAGCACTGGTACTAGCAGTAGTAATACTCTCAAGAGCAAATATTGCCAATCAAATCAGGTAATTCCCTACTTAGCCATGATGCTAGGTACCAGAAACATAGGTGTAAGCAAATGCTAACACCCGGAAACAGAAGAAAGCATTACTAATTACCATGATGAATCAGACTCAGGGAGAACGAAAATCTTTATTACTACCATTGATAACAAATTGAAAAAAAAAAAAAACTCTAATTCAAAAAATGTATTAGTTCACTTACCAATTTTTCCATTTTTCTATTCTTGCTCATAGTGAACAGAAATCTAAGTGGAATTTACTGACTGAGTTCTTTCCTCTCTTCAGATTTACCTAACAGCAACATTTTGGTTTAGATTTTTAAAAAACCAAACTTACTTTTAGCAATTGGCTAATGAAATGGCATTCACCACTAGTAAAACATAAAATTTCAGAATGCAGAACACTAGGGAAATAAGGTTGCCCCAGTGTCCCTTCATAAAATCCATGAACCACCACAT
Organism: Helogale parvula; assembly: GCA_004023845.1. Lineage (NCBI taxonomy): Eukaryota > Metazoa > Chordata > Mammalia > Carnivora > Herpestidae > Helogale > Helogale parvula. The sequence continues at coordinate 42,687 of PJEM01009412.1, forward strand.
CCGTTCTTACTTAAGCCAGAATCAAACAGTAAACACTCTCCTCATGTACAAAAAAGAGGAGGAATAAGATCACTTGATGGCAAGTTCAAACTGCATGAATTTTAAAGACTCCAAAAACTCCTCAACTAGCTTATTTTACAGAATGGCCAAGAAGCAACCCAGAAAGCACAGTATTTCCCTTCAGTTTACCTCCACCCAAGTCATGGAAGTTGGAGGAGAACACCCTCTGAGGAAGGAAAAGCCATTTCCTCTCTGAAATGTCAGAGGCACTGAGGCAAGCACTCGAATCCAACCACCAGGAAGGCAAAATCAAATATTATTTCAAACAAGGGGTGAGAAGGGGAGGGGAAATCTGAAACCAGGAAAAAGAGATTCATCTGTTGGAAAAGATAAAGGCTCAGTGCACCGAGAGGGGAGAGGGGGACTGCCTGGTGCTCAGCAAACGTCGGACAGCTGAAATCACACGTCTGTTTTCTTCAGCATCCTCAAATAAGCCATCCCTGAAGCAAAGGGCCTGACACGTTTCATCTAGAGAGCAAGGTAAAACGTTATGTTTAAACAGAGGCTAGATTAACTGAGCAGGCTTGCTTTTGCAGGGAGGCGGGTGTGAAAGGATCTGTCACAAAAGGGTAGGAGGAAGGATTTCCAGACAAAGAGTGAGTCATTTAGAATGCCACTCCTTTAAGGAGTAAATCACATCACTTTTTCTATAGCGCTCACATGTGCACGTGGGCACTCATGCACGCGCATACACACACACACACACACACACACACACACACACACCCCTCACTGACCCCTAATTGTTGATGTATATAGGACAGCTCACTTTCATCCCAATTTTAGTATATGTGCTGCCGGAAAAAATACCAAAATAAGCACTGGACAGCTCATTTTCCAATGGACCTTCTTAATCGTTACTAATAAATATACAAAACTGCCATCTAGAGGTTGAGCACTGCAGTGAGTCTGTTACATAATACGATCCTTTCTGGAAAACATGCACCCTCGTACACTCACACAACCTCACCAAGACTACAAATGAGTTCATGACACATACCAAAATCAGTACACTTCTTTTTTGAGAAAAACTGTAAGGAAAGGCATAAAAACTGTTTATATTTTATAGGAAATACATATAAATAACAGGTTTTCACATAAATAATTTGAAAACGGACACTTCCCCTAGCAGTCCCTTTACACATATACATTTAAGGCACCTGCATTCACTCTTAGTTTATGGATGACTTGAAAAATCATGACACTAGAAGAAAAAGAACATCATCAAAATGGAAACGCAAAGGCTCAAAGAAACATCCTCCAAAGCAAAGGTTCAACATAAGAACAATGAATTCCCAGGTTTGGGGGTAGAGAAAAAAAATTCAAAAGCACAGCTTTCTCTGAAAGAGGCCTCCATCAGGAAAGAGTATCAGTGCATTCCATCTTCAAAACAATCTTGCAAGCGAAGTATGATCTGCCCCATCTTCAGATGTAGTCCAGACTTGTGCAGTCACGCAGCTAGTTAAAGGGGAGGTCCTAAGTGAAACTCAAGGCTCCGTGCATCTTTTACCTGCATCGTGCCGCCTGTCGTAAAAACATCCTTCAAGTAAGGGTGGTAACTGATCAGAGGATGTGGGTAGATTTTTCAGACCTTCCATAAGTCTTCCAAGCCTCCACTATTCTTACTTTAATCAACCTTTCATTCTCTGGAATTTTTTTCATCCTACCCATACTGAAACATGACATAAGTACCTGCTCATATTTTAAATAGCAACTAACATGATTAAGCTCCTGTACTGTCTTACACAAGAGTTCACCTAAGTCCCAAAGTCAAAGAATGAAATAATCTAGCTCAAAAACTGCATTTCCATAAGAAACAAAACAACCACCCACCTGCATACAGCACTGCGTTAAAAGCTGTAAAAATGACGTTAGTCTCTCTCTGGAAGCCAATCACTGACACTCAAGTTGAGAGGTGAAAAGAGGTACACAGAGGACTTACCTAATTAAACAACCTGCCAACCACTATCATGAAAAGCTCATACACCGTGCAAATACACAGTACATACAGAGGGAAGACAGCAGAGTTGGTAGTGGGTGTGGCACACCAGGTTGGTACTGGTCAGAGAAAAGAGGTCTTTTTCACCTATTCATGGAAAGCTTGCACGAGGAGGACTTCAGGTTTGGTTTGGAAGAAAAATCAGGAAACAGCTTTTTAAACTCTAGTAGATTCAGAATGCCTCAGTAAACCTCCTACCGTCACTGTCAGTAAATTCTCTGGCCTATAGTAGTGCTTAAGAAACGAGGGAGGGAGGGAGAGAAGGAGACAAGGAGTGGATTCAGAATATTCCAGTCATGCCATCAATCTCTGTAAGAGCAGAGGATTAAGTCCCTGTGTTTGTTACATTTTCCCTATAGCTTTCTGGTCCTCCAGTTTGTTGGAACGCTCACGACCCCAGTTTACACCTTTAGTTGCATGAATGTGTGTGTGTGTGTGTGTGTGTGTGTGTGTGTGTGTGTGTGTGTGTTTGCATGTGCCCATTCTACACTCAAAGGTAAGCGCTGTGAAGGCAGGGACAAAGCTCATCTTGGCCCCTAGGCCAATACCATGAATGGGGCACTGAGTACTCTACGTACTGTCTTCAAACATATGGACTTCTGCTGGAGTCAGCTAGTCCTGGAAAACATAAAGCATTCTGATTGTTTCATTTCCCCAAGTATCAACAATGCCCCTCAAGAGACTACATTGATTTAGTGCATCAGAACGCAGCCTTTGTTTCTCTTTTCCATATGGTTTAGTGGATCCTCCTGGAAAACACATGGGAGAAAATATCCATGTGTCACATCTGTGAGACATTTCTTAAAAATAAACAAATCCAGGGATGCCTCAAGAAGACTGCCACCATGATCCTTTAGCTTGAACAAATATTTTCTCTACTTTTGCTCGTTAATTTCAATAGGAAGCTGCACAGCACAGTTAATTATTCAAAGTGACTAAAGTGAGGCGTCGAGGGGCAAGTATTACTAACAGGTACTTTTAGATGGAATCCCATTTCTACCCAGGAAATTTCCTTTGAACTCCCTCAATAAGGGCTGACACAGTTTAAGAGGAAATATGATAAATATGATAAATCTTTATTCCATTAACCAATATAAAATATAAACCTTCAACCACTCAGTGCTATCGCAAGGTAATAGAAAAACATGAAATAGTGGTTCTTTAATATAAGAAAGAATGATTTTTGTAGAACTAACAAAAGCTTAGGCAACCATCAAGAATATCCAAAATAAGGAAGACAGTTTATGTCAATAAGCTGTTTGTGATTCTACTCTGCTCCTTAGAGAATAAGGGATAGATAAGATGTAATTATGTATAATTATGTAATCATGTCAAGTCAATATGAAGGTAGTCAGATACTGAGACTATAGGCCTAGTTGAGATACCAAAGGAAAAACAATCAGATAAAAGAATTAAAAGCAGATTTCTATAATGTATTCAGTTTATAGAGAATCTGTAACATACAGTTCAGGAACTATGGTTCTAAATCTCATGGGTCTGAATTAACAGCTAATTTGATTTCCAGCTTATTCATGGGTCAGAGTCACAACACAGCTTCCTTTAAGACATAAAGGGGAGGAATTAACCCCTTTCCAACAGGATTTGAGAACGAACAAACTGACAGCAATGTATTATGATCCAGTGAAATTAACTGATACATGGCATTGTTGCTATGATTTCTTACTCATGCTCGTCTCCTGAGATAAAGAGAAATGAATGTCATCTTAAAATTAAAAGGGAGAAGTTTAAAGTGTTAGCCATATGAGGATTTTCGGAAGGTCACAAGGTAGTCTAGAAACAGACGCTATTCTCCAACTTTAGTTCATCCATTTGTTTATGATGCCACATCCAAGTGATTATACTGAGAAAGCACTCCTCTGAGTTAGAGCCAGCACGCTGAACACGCCGCAGGGTCTCTGAAACACAAGTACTGACAGCACTGGGCGTATCACTGGGAATCATTTCTAACATATCCTCAGTTTTGAGGCAGCAAGGTGCCCTTGCGGTGAGCTCCTACACACCCTCCTGAGCCGTGGGAAAGACTCGCACCTCTGAACCACCGACCTCCCTTCAGTAGCATGGATTAGGTAAAGCACAATCTTCCCTGGACTATCATGAGGATTACAAGAGACATGTATGAACAGCATTCAGCTTCCAGAAAATGTTCTCTTACTGCTGGTTCCCTCACCCCTCCTCCATCTCTAATTTACAAAGTGAGTTTTACGTAGCTGTTGCTGTTGCTTTTTTCCTGGTCATCTGTATCAGAGGCTGGAAAGCACCTTCTCTCTACGGGTAAGAATTAAGCTCCTTGGTAAAGAAGCCTGAGTTCTCTTAATTTTCTGTTTTGTTTCACTATTGTTCCTTGTTATGATATTTTAACAAGGAACCATTTTTATACATTTTGAAAAAACCGTGCTGTGATATGCATGGTGTTTAATGCACCAATTATGAATAAGAATAAAGGACAAATGAAGAGCTTCTTCCAAAAGTGGATTTAAGACTCTCTCTCCCATAGAGTCAGACTGTATAGGTCTGGGGCAGGGGCCAAGAAGCTCTAATTCTTTTTTTCTTTTTTTCTATAACTTATATCCAAGTTGGTTAGCATACAGCACAATAATTATTTAAGCAGTAGAATCCAGTGATTCATCCCCTACATAAAACACTCCGTGCTCGTCCCAACAAGTGCCCTCCTTAATGCCCCCTGCCCATTTAGCCCATCCCCCACCCACAATCCCTCCAGCACCCCGCAGTTTGTTCTCTGTATTTAAGAGTCTCTTATGTTTTGTCCCCCTCCCTATATTATTTTTCCCTTCTCTTCCCTTATGTTCATCTGTTTTGTATCTTAAGTTCCACATGAGTGAATTCATGTATTTGTCTTTCTCTAATTTCACTTAGAATACACTCTAGTTCCATCCATGTAGTTGCAAATGTCAAGATCTCATTCTTTTTGATTGGTGAGTAATACTCCATATCTTCTTTATCCACTTGCCTGTCAGTGGACATTTGGACTCTTTCCATACTTTGGCTATTGTCAACAGTGCTGCTATAAATATTAGGGTGCATGTGCCTTTTGAAACAGCACACCTGTATCTTTTGGATAAATACTGAGTAACGCAATTGCTGAGTCATAGGGTAGTTCTATTTTAAATTTTTTGAGGAACCTCCATACTGTTTTCCAGAGGGGCTGCACCAGTTTGTAGTCCTACCAGCAGTGCAAAAGGGCTCCTCTTCCTCCACATCCTTGTCAGCATCTGTCATTTTCTGAGTTGTTAATTTTAGCCATTCTGACAGGTGTGGTATCATTGTGGTTTTGATTTGTATTTCCCTGATGATGAGAGATGTTGAGCATCTTGTGTCTATCGGCCATCCGGATGTCTTCTTTAGAAAAGTATCTATGTTTTCTGCCCATTTCTTCACTGGATTATTTGGTTTTTGGTGTTGAGTTTGGTAAGTACTCCATAGATTTGGGGTACTAATACTTCACCTGACATGTCATTTGCAATATCTTCTCCCATTCTGTCAGTTGCCTTTTAGTTTTGCTCACTGTTTCCTTTGCCATGCAGAAGCCTTTTATTTTTCTGAAGTCCCAATAGTTCATTTTTGCTTTTGTTCCCCTTGCCTCTGGAGACGTGTTGAGTAAGAAGTAGCTGCGGCTGAGGCCAAAGAGATTGCTGCCTGCTTTCTCCTCTAGGATTTTGATGGCTTCCTGTCTTAGGTTTAGGTCTTCCATGCATTTTGAGTTTACTTTTGTGTATCATGTAAGAAAGTGGTCCAGGTTCATTCTTCTGCATGTCGCTGTCCAGTTTTCCCAGGACCATTTGAAGACATGGTCTTTATTCCACTGGTCATTCTTTCCTTTGTCAAACATTAGGTGGCCATATGTTTGTGGGTCCATTTCTGGGTTCTCTCTTCTGTTCTTCTGTTCCATCGTTCTAAATGCCTGTTTTTGTGCCAGTACCATACTGTCTTAATGACAAGAAGCTGCAGTTCTAACAAGCACCCCCACGGATGCTGGGCACAGGTGGTTCTCACCACACAGGAAGACATGGTGACATAATCAACTCAAAGATACTGACCTCCTGGAATATCACTTCCTAAAGACTATAGCATCTGTTATAAAATAACATGAAATATCAGCACTAAGCCTAAAAGGCTGAAGCATTCAACCCTAAAAACCCAACACACCATGCATTCTAAGTCAAAAAATACTACTTCAGCATGTATGTGTATCTTAGTAGAATAAAACCTTAATAGCCACTACATAAGCCTTTATAAATATAACCATCTCCTTTTTCACTTCCACATTCCGTAAGTGCTACACTTGCATTTTACCCCTCTATCTCTCTAGCCTCTCAGGTACAGCTGAAAATCTGTGGAAGGCACAGATTGGAAAGAGCAGGAATCACCTCCTGGCTAAAGTGCACTGGGGAAAAACCGAGGTGTAAGAATCTTCCAGAAGACAATACAATTGGCAGAGATGCCAGGAAGGCAGCCAAGGAATCCATGGAAATGCTCTTCCTTCTCTCCTTACTCCCTTTCTGGATGGGTTAAGGGAAATGCAGAATGACACTGGAGTCACAACAGGAGATAGGTAAGGAAAATGCTGCCCAATTGTAACCTAATCTTTGAGATTAAAGATGATGACCTATATAGAAAACAGAGGTGTTTCATACATGTTCTGTGTTATTTTAGGTGACAGTCAGATGTGGCTGAGGACACAGAAGACACTCAAGCTCAGAAAACAAAGTTTCTTACACTCCCAGGTCCTAGAAACAGAATGCATGCATGCATGGCATACCAAACAGGGCCAGTGGGGAAAGAACTGGAACCCACAGGGCTACTTGTCAGAAGCAGCAGAAGTGACAGGAGAGCCTAGGTGGTGGCTGTTACTGGAGTTTCCAAGGGAAGGTAAAGCAGGGAAGGGGAACCAGCTTATTGCTAATTATGAGTACCTTCAGGGCCGGGGGCAGGGGTGGGGGGTCTAAGCTGGAGGAGTGTCCTTCCTTGCCTGGTACCTGGAACTGAGATGATTAAAGCAGAGAAATACTGCCTCCTGGGGATTAAGGGCCAGGTACAAGAGGCATGGCTGTGGGCTGGTTCATTTCCACGTCAAGGGCAAACCCCAGGCTATGTCCTTTGCTCTAAGAATTGGCTGGCTCTGAAAGGGGCAGCCTCTCCCCAGCCAGAAAGTTTTTTGAAATGTCTTGATGCCATAATATACAGAAAATTTTAAATATAAACAATACAACAGAACTATCCACTCACCTTCTACTTATTATAAGGAGGTTTAGAAGCCTCTTTATGAACTACAAATGAGCCCCTCCATGTTTTAAGGGAACTAGAGACAACAACTTAGGAAAAATTCACTTCCCAAACCCACTCAGTATGTTCAATGTGACACGTGTGCTCTCAGCTTATAATTGGGACATGCAAAGCTTTTAAAGGTATAATAAAGGGGTAAGATGGCAGGAAGTATTTGAAAGGTGGAAATGAGATGGAGGCACCACGTTGAGTTTTAATTGCCTAAAAAGCACCTCGCTAAAACTTCTGGGAAAACTTCTGAGGAAAAAAACAGGAAACCATTTGGCTTCCGCCATCATCTCTGAGCTGATTTTCAATCTAAGGGACAGCGACTCTGCGAGGCATGCCCTTTTCAAATAACAATATGAAGAGATGCCAGTGTCTAGAAACTAACCAGTTGGCAAGTCCAACATCTTCCCCGCCTCTTTCATGGACACCAACGATAGGAATTCCCTTAGATTCCAGGCTCGGAACACAGACACATACAAGTGCTTGAAGCATCCTGAATTAAGATCTGTTCAAAACCAAGAATAACTAGTGTGGGTGTGAGGAAGACATCTTGCAAGTCCCCTTTGACCGTAGTTCACCCCATGTCCCAATACGACGCTTCCACCTTCCCCTCCCTCCCCACATCCCCCAAAATGGTGAACAACTGGGCTATTCTCTTTTCTTTATAAATTATGTTTACTTCTCAGCATTTAGAGTCTAACCTTACAAAATAATCAAGTCTGGTGACCGTGCGGGACAAGCTAATTAACAAATAACAATTTGCCGAGCATTTCTTATTTGCCACCCTGTCAAACATTTTCCATGCATTATCTCCACGAATCCTTACAATTCTAGGAACTAGGGACTATTACTATCTTCATTTTCCAGGTAAGGAAATCAAGGCCCTGAGAGATTAAGTTGTTGGCTGAAAGTCACATGGCTATGAGGCAGTTCAGTCCAAATTTAGACCCCAGTTGCCAAACGTGAGAGCCCAAGCCCAAGGTGTAATGACTAAGCGCTGAAGAGCTGAGTTTCCATGAACTTGTGATTAAGGCTAAAAGGGCATGTTCCCTCCATGAGAGCTCTAACAGCCTCCATCAGTCACAGCACAGGGAGCCGTTGTGCCAGGAGAAAGCATTCCAAAACCACCAACATCCTGCAAGGCACTAGGTCTGTGCATCTTCCAGAAACAGGAAAGAGTGGCCAGAGATAAACGTCTCAGAAACAGCTCAGAAGTACTGGCCTGAAAAAATGGGCGGTGTGTGTGTGTGTGTGTGTGTGTGTGTGTCTATGTGTATCTGTGTGTGTGTTTAAATAAAGAGGAGAGGGGCGCCTGGGTGGCTCAGTCGGTTGAGTGTCCGACTTTGGCTCAGGTCATGATCTCACAGTTCATGGGTTCGAGCCCCGCATCGGGCTCAGTGCAGACTGCTAGCTCAGAGCCTGGAGCCTGCTTCGGATTCTGTGTCTCTTTCACTCTCTGCCCCTCCCGTGTTCATGCTTTGTCTCTCTCTTTCAAAAATAAATAAATGTTAAAAAAAATTTTAATAAAGGGGAGAGAATAAATGGCATGAGAGAAGATTCATGCTGAGATTTAAGGATCTTTAATACTGGCACTGCTGATCTTGAACAGACAGCACAAAAAAGCTTAACATGTGGCTTTCACTCAAAGAATTAACCTGTTGCCAAGTAAAGTGTTTCAATGAACTGGAATGTTGTCAAACTAGCTTAACACCAGGAAATGGTACAACTTAATGAGACTCCATATATATTGAGGAATACAGTGCATGGCTCCTTCTACAAAAAGCGATTTCACAAGGGCTTTGCTGTCCTTCCCGGGTGCATACACACGGTGGTTGGTGAAATGCTGTCGATGAAAGCTCTTTTTTTTTTTTTTTTTTAACTGAGTACAACTTGTTTCACCCTTCACCTTACCCAAGTCCTTTTGAACCATTTTTCAAATTTAAAAATATGTTTTAAAGCAAAAAGTCTTAAATAGCTCATAGAGTCAGGCTAAACAGTTTTCTTTAAATATCCACTCAGCCTTCTAAGAAATAACACCCATTCCTTCTCCGGAAAGCCCTCAAGTTAGAGCAAACCAAATGAGAGGCTCAGCACTGCATGTCCAAGCAGGGAGAAGCGATCCTGATCCTTGCAGAGCAGCAAGTGGCCAGAGGTCTGCTCCAAAGGGAGTGTTAGCAGCAGGGTGGAGGAGGAGGGGTAGGGTGGGATCAGAGGACAGAAAAGCTCTGAATGGAAAACGTTACAAAATCCAAATTCGGTAGTATCTGTTCCTGAGCAAAATGTGACAGCTACTCACCGGTCTACTGCTTCTACATCAAAGCAAAACCTCTTCTCGATAGAGTCTGTTTTCCGCCGTGTGCAGGATTTCAGGGTGACAGATTCATCTTCTCCCTGTTGGGAGCACACAGACTATCAAGATGAGGCCTGGACACGGGCTATGCTCTGTGCCTCTCCAGCATACCACAAACACATCACATCAACAAGACTGATCATTCCAGGGGCTCAGGTGGGTAAGCGTCTGACTCCAGCTCAGGTCATAATCTCATGGTTTGTGGGTTCAAGCTCTGCATCAGGCTCTGTGCAGACAGCTCAGAGCCTATATCCTGCTTCCAATTCTGTGTATCCCTTTCTCTCTCTCAATCTCTCTCTCTGTCTCTCTCCCGGCCGTACTCTCTCTCAAAAATAAATAAATATAAAAGAAAAAATTAAAAAAGAAAAACATAATAATAAAAAAGCAAGTGATCATTCCATCTTCTCAAGTCTGAGTGTTCATGACCACAGGAAGGTGGAATGTTGATCCAAAACTCTCCCTCAGCCAATAGCCTCATGCATCTAAAACCTGTGAGCCATGTTATACCTAACGGGAAATATCTCTAGTTTTAACTTATTTCTAGCACATCATGATACAGCATCAGCCCTCGAAGGATCAACTCCTGATAATATTTGAGGCCGATTTAATTTGCAGGTTTGATAAAGGTTAAACAAGATGGCCTCCAGGCCTACTCCTGACTCTGAATTTCTATGATCTTGGCTCAGCCATCACTTTTTCAGCAAGGCCTTCCTGGACCAGGTCAAATATTCCCAAGACATTGTCACATATACCATGTACTTTGCCTCCCTCACAGCACTGATCATAGATGGAACTGTCCGTTGATGTGGGCAAGGACTCCAATCAGGACTCCCTCCCTCATTAGACTCTAGGCTCCCTGAGAGCAGGGACTATCAGTTTTTCCTGATTCTGTGTACCCAGAGCCCAAACAGGCCCCAGAATAGAGTAGGGGTGTCAATAAATAGGTTTTAACAGCGTTATGAGATATAAACTAGTATGTAATAAACTGTAAAGGTCAATTTGAGTTTTAACATCTATATACATCCTTAAAATGAACACCACAATCAAGCTAATGAATATTTCCATCACCTCTAAAAGTTTCCTTGTGTCTTTTGAATTCTATCCCTCCACCCAGTCTACCCACCCTCAGGCAAATACAGAATCTGCTTTCTGTCATACAGATTAGTTCGCATAGTCTATATAGTTTTATATAAATTGAATCACACAGTATGTGCTCATGTGCCCTTTCATTTCTGACTTCTCTGACTTGGCACAATTCTACAATTCACCTATGTTGTTGTGCAAATCAAGAGTTTGTTTCTTTTTATGCTGAGTAGTACCTCATTATACAAGTGGAATCCAACAGTTTCATGACATAGTGATCTCTTACTGCTTAAAAACAAAGGGGTTTCTGTCCCTATTTTCTTCTCTTTTTGCCACATAAAAATTTAGGATTCCTTAGGGCACCTGGTTGGCTCAGTCAGTTAAGAATCTGGCTCTTAGGGCCTAAATGTCCATCAACTGATGAAGGGATCAAAAAGATGTGGTTTGTATATACAATGGAGTACTACATGGCAATGAGAAAGAATGAAATCTGGCCATTTGTAGCAATGTGGATGGAACTTGAGGGTGTTATGCTAAGTGAAATAAGTCAGGCAGAGAAGGACAGATACCAGATGTTTTCACTCATATGTGGAACAGGAGAAACTTAACCGAGGACCATGGAGGAGGGGAAGGGGAAAAATAGTTAAGAGAGGGAGGGAGGCAAACCATAAGACACTCTTAAATACAGAAAAACTGAGGGTTGATGCAGGTGGGGGAGAGGGGAAAGCGGGTGATGGGCATGGAAGAGGGCACTTGTTGGGATGAGCAATGGGTGTTATATGGAAACCAACTTGACAATAAAGTATAAAATAAAACCGAGAAGAATCTGGCTCTTAGGTATCAACTCAGGTCATGATCTCACAGTCATGGGATCAAGCACCGCTTCAGGCTTCGAGCTGACAGCATGGAGCCTGCTTAGGATTCTCTCCTCCCTCTCTCTCCGCCCCTCCCCTCCTTGTGCTTACTCTCTCTCTCAAAATGAATAAACTTAAAAAGAAAAAATTTAGTATTCCTGTTTCTCTTATCCTTGCCAATCTTTTTCTCTAAACAAGGGGGAAAATTAGCAAACTTGCCTAATTTGTTGAAATACGAAATGTGATTCCATATGGTAAAACTTAACCACCCCCTAGTATCACCATAACACACAAAACACAGAAGACCTAGCAAAAGACAGTTTATAGTCACAAACCTTCCATCTACTATCTTCGCGATGGGGCGGGGGGGGGGGGGGGGGGGGGGGGGGGGGGGGGGGGGCGGCGGCGCTGGGTGACAGGTAGAGAATGGCATGTGGAAAGGCCCTGTGGTCAGGGCACATGGGCCTGGGAGGAATTGAAAAAGCTAGTATGGCTGAACCCCTCAGCACATGACAAACTAGTACAAAAAAGAGTCTAAAGGAATCAAGAGCCAGATTATGCAGAGAGCATAGCCTGAGAGCACAGGAAAACAAAAATGAGGAGGTTCAAGTAAGGGAAAAGACAAGGTCAGCACTGGGCCGCTCCAGACCTCACACGTAGAGTGGCCTCATCTCAGAGGCTAGGATACAGGGGAATTCTCTATCACCACATGCAGGGTCTGGTCTCCAAGATGATGGGAACATCTCCTGGCCTAAAGCTAAGAAAAAAGCAGGTACTTTTAAAGAAAAATAAGCCAAGTAAAATGGACAGCAAAGTCAAGAAAGGGGAGTAAAAAAGCCTGTGAGGAAAAAAAAAAAAAAAGACAAAACAGCCTACAAGATGCCCTCCACATCCTAGAAGAGCTTTGTACAAACACATATATGGAAGATGTCACATGATTCTCCTGACAAATGGACGTGACATCACCTCTAGACAGCTCGTCTGCATATTCCCTCTACCCTAAAGCTGAAATAGAGTGACATCATAAAAAGCTATTATTTTATATATTTTTCTGTTATAATTATTATTACAATTACTAGCAGCAGCCGCTCTAACTCGGGAGATGCAGACTCCAGAATTAGGGTCTGAGTACCGGCTCTCTACCTCCGGAGCTGTAAGGCTTTATAAATCATTTTCTCCTCTGGACTGCCATTTCCTCCTTTATGAAGGAGAAAGTGGATCAAGCAGGACAATACAAGGAGTTAGAAAACTGTAAAAATAAATTTAAGGAATTATTAGGAAAATTAATTATTTTAATATCAAGCCCCTAAAACAGAACTCATTTTGTGTCAAGGTCGGTTCCGAGAGTGTACATAGTAATTCATATAAACTTCCTAACAAGCCAGTGAGGTGCTTACTATAACCTCACTGAGGACTTAGGAGTCGCAGACAGCCACCATTATTGGTCTATGCTATTCACTTTCAAGTGGGATAAGACCAAACACAAGGAAGTTTTTCTTTTAAGCTTTAGGAAAGCACAAGGTAAAAGGCCCTAAAGTAAAGACTATGTACAAGAATAATTTAGTGAAGCTCATTTCTAGAAAGACAGAATTGAAAAAGGACTATATTCAATGCAAGGAAGTGAGTCTAACTCTATTTCCACTGCGTGAAAACCAGGGCACACCTACTGACTGATGCCTACTATCACTTCCAATTCTGTCACTGCTTTATGTTTCTCATTTGAACAATGTTGTTTTCCTGAGATTACTTCACCCTTGACTAGAAACAGTAATAGGGCTTTCGGGGGAAGGGTTGGTTGCTATAATACATGCAAGGAAAAGAGAGGCTGATGAATTCCTGTATTGTGGCCCAAGTAAAAGAAAGCCTGAAAGAAAAATTGAAAGCAGTAGAGAGCAAGGAGGCTGCCTGGCAGAGTAACTGACGGTAATGACAAATGCATCGAACATTACTGAGCCTGGCACTCTATTTTCAAAGCCAATGGGTTTTCTTGGTCTCTGTAATGCCTGCCATACACACACACACACACACACACACACACACACACAAACACAAACACACAAACACATGGTACCACACTGTACCACACACAGAACCAGAGATGGAACACTTACCGAAGACTAATTTATCAGTATAATGGACACAGCTTAAAAATTACTTAAACTACAGCATCAGAGATAAGAATTTCTCAAAGTTACTGAAAGAAACCAATCCCCAAATACAGAAAGGCTCCAAATTCCCACGTGCAAGAGAATGAAGAAAAAAAAGCCACCCATTATGACCATTATAATGAAATGTGGACTACCAAAAGGAAAAAACAGAAGACATTAAGAGCAGGCAGAGAAAAAAATGCATCCCAGGAAGAGGAAATGCTGCAGCGAGCAGGCTGGGAGGAAGGAAGGCTGGAGCACGGGGGGAGCTCTGCAGCAGCGACGCAGGGCACGTGATCAGAGCCGGCTGCAAGAATACTTCTATGCCACACGTTCTTCATGCCATGTGACTGGGGCTCTCCCAAGGACAGTGAGTGGGCTTCTGTGGGGTTTTGTGACTGCTTCAACCAACAGAGCCAAAGGAAGGCTGTACGACTTCTAAGGCTACATGATGTCTTTTGTTGCTGGAATATTCACTCTTGACACCTTTAGGTGCCCTGAGACCACTGTGCTGTGAGGAAACCCAAACTCTCTCTCATGGAGAGACCAGATGCACAGGCCCTGAGACTACCCAGAGCGGGAGGGAAAGAGAGAAGGGGAGGAAGAAGAGATCAGGGGAAAGGAAGAGAGCCATGGCTGACCAGCCTTCAGCTACTTCAAACCATCACTGTTCCGACCCCAACCACTATCTGATTAGAACCACCTCAGAAACCCTGAACACAATTCCTGACCTACAGATACTGTGAGAAATGCTAAGATGATTAGTGTTGTTTTAACAGTTGCTAAGTTATTTGGTCATCTGTTCCATAGCAACAGATAACTGGGACTCCTACACAACCAGCCAGCGGTTCTCTTTGTATCAATAAGAGCGATATCCATCAGCTTCACAGGACCAGCCCACCCAAGAATTCCTAGCCTCTAAACACATCTGACATGCTTAATACTGTATGCATGTGAAACAGAAGAATCTTGCTTTGCTGCCATTCCTAACTGAACTTAGCGCTAAGAATAATCGTCTTGCTTTAATTACTCTCTAGAGTACCATTCCTCCTGGAACTATTATGTCAAAAATTAAGAGAATTACAGCAATGCAACCTTGAGAAGAAGAAACAAAGTTCTAGGTATCACAATCTCAGATTTCGAGATATACTACAAAGCTGCAGTAATGAAAACAGTATGGTACTGGCACAAAAAAAGACTTATAGATCAACAGAACAAGATTTAGAGAGCCCAGAAATAAACCCGCACCTATATGATCAATTATCCTACAACAAAGGCGGCAAGAATATACTATTGGGGAAAACTCGGTCGCCTCAACAAATGATGCTGGTTAAACTGGACAGCTACATGCAAAAGAAATGGGACCACTTTCTCCCACCATACACAAAAATAAACTCAAAATGAATTAAAGACCTAAATTTAAGACAGGAAACCATGAAATTTCTAGAAGACAACATAGGCAGTAATTTCTCTGACATCTGCCACAGAAACATTTTTCTACCTATGTCTCCTCAGGCAGGAGTAACAAAAGCAAGATTAAATTACTAGGACGACACCAGCACAGCAAAGAAAACCACCAACAAACTGATAAGGCCACCTAGTGAACGGGAGAAGGTATTTGCAAATAATGTATCTGATAAGGTGTTAGTATCCAAAATATTTGGAGAACTTCTATAACTCAATACAAAATAAATAATCTGATTTTAAAATGGGCAGAAGACCTAAACAGATATATAGATGGGTATCAGACACATGAAAAGAAGCTCAAATCACTAACCATCAGGGCAATACAAATCAACACCACAATGACATGTCACCTCACACCTCTCAGAATGACTGGGGGGAAAAAAAGACAAGAAATTATAATAGTTGGTGAGAATGTGGAGAAAAAGAAACCCCTGTGCACTGTGGAAAACAGTACAGACATTCCTCAGAAAACTAAAAGTAGTTACCATATGATCCAGTAATTCCACTACTGAGTATTTACCCAAAGAAAGCAAATACCAATACAAAATACGAAAAGATAAGTGCACCTTACTCACTGCAGTACTATTTACGATAACCAAAATACAGTAGCAACCAGTTTATAGATACATGGCTACAGAAAATCTGAGATACAGATAGATAGATAGATAGATAGATCAGAAAGATAAACAGAGAATGGAATATTACTCAGCCATGAAAAATGAGATCTTCCCACTGGCAACACCATGGATGGATCTAGAGGGTTTAATGCA
This sequence comes from Helogale parvula, assembly GCA_004023845.1. NCBI lineage: Eukaryota > Metazoa > Chordata > Mammalia > Carnivora > Herpestidae > Helogale > Helogale parvula. The sequence goes on from PJEM01009412.1 coordinate 58,727, forward strand.
AAGTGAGGTTAAGTCAGAGTAAGACAAATACCATATGATTTCATTAACATGTGCAATTTCAGAAACAAGTAAGCCAACAAAGAAAAAAAATAAGGACAAAAAGGGAGACTCTTAAATATGAAGAACACACTGGTAGTTATCAGAAGGGAGATGAGTGGGGGGATGGGTAGAAGAGATAAAGGAGATTAAGAGTACCTTTATTGTGGTGAACACTGAGTAATATAGAGAATTGCTGAATCATCACATTGTATACCCAAAACTAATTTAACGCTATATATTATACTTCATTAGAAATTCTTTTAAAAAAGAAAATTACAGTGCAACATTGAAGATGTTACTTAACACAAGCGTTACAATCAACCTATGTTAGCCAAGCAAATCAAGCATGAAATTTAAAACATGAACTCACCCCCTTTCCTCCTGACTTTTGGTCAAATGGTACCATGGTGATTTGTTTGGAATCCCGTTGATATGTACAGTAGTGCTTCACCCACGAGGTTCCAAAGTGACCTGCAAGGTAATAGTTCCCATGAAGCATCTCGGTGTGTCCAGTACATACTGGAAACACACATAACCCATAACCCCCAGTGCTCATCTATCCTTCAAGTGTTCCTAGGGGCAAGATAGTCTCCACTAGCTAGACTGGAAGAGGCAGAAATCTGACCCCAGAGGCTGGAGATGGAAACGACCCAGGGCTTTCCTCAGGGGCCAAGGAAGACTGTTTCCCACTAAATACTTCATCCGATGGCTCTTAAAATATAAGGGAAGGAGAGGTTCCCTGGGGAAATTAATTCATTTTCCCATCATCAATCTCTACTTGACATTTCCTTTCTCTCCTGACAGGACTAAGATGACCAAGGAAAGAACAGAGAAGAACTTCTCCAAGTGCCTGTCACTGTCCCCATCTGGTATGATGACTTCATGCTTCCCACAGCTGCTCTGCGATTTTCTGCAAAGACATAGGGGGGGTCTGACCTACTGCCAAACCCCTCATTTGTACTTGAGCAGAACTGAAGATGATCTGAAAAGCAGACAGGCCAACTCTGACACAGAGATGTAAATGGAAGTGACTATAAATACCCAAAGGTAATCTAAGAAGTCTGTCCCTCAATACTATCCTTGAGGAAACAAAGAGAGGCCTTACAGTCAAATCCTGATAGTCCCTGATTTTTCCCTGGTGGTCAGCCAATTCTTTTTTTTTTAATAACAAAATATTATTAGAGGAAGAGGGCATAATTAGCATTATTAGCCTCCAAAGTCCTCAATCAACACTAGCTTTAGTGCCCATAGAGATCACAGAGCAAAAATTGGTGTGTTTTTTTAAGTAATAACATGAGATTTAACAAAGATTTAATCACTTTTTAGGGTATCAAGTGCCCATTTCATGTGTGGAATGTCAATTAGAAAACCAAAAAATAAGAATATAGTATGTGTCTAGATTGAAGCATCAAAGACAAAAATATCAACCATTCTTGTTTATTTTTGTGACTTAGGGAAAAAATTCCAGTGAGAGCACAACAAAGGATTCCAAATGTGCTGTATCTTACACTTCGAGCATCCAAACAAATAAGGACAGCAATGGATTGAGCCTCCCAAATAGAACAGAAAACCTTAATTCCATACTGACAATAAGAAGTTGGACAGGGGTGCCTGGGTGGCTCAGGAGGCTGAGTGTCCAATTCTCGATTTCAGTTCAAGTCATGATTTCACGGTTCATAGGATTGAGCCCCATGTCGGGCTCCGTGCTGATGTGTGCTTAGGATCCTCATTCTCAAACTCTCTCTCTCTGCCTCTCCCACACTTGTGTGTTCTAAGTAAATAAATATATTTTTTTAAATTTTTGTCAGATGGACGGAAAAGGAGAAGAGAGAATGAGAAAGGCAGGGAGGTCACTTGCTTGCAATACACTAAATGGCAACTAAGACATGTGGAGAGAGAGAGCGCCAGAGTTGAGAAGTCACCATTTTGGAACCATCACAGTGACAATCCCTCTAGGCAAGAATTGCTGACAGACACTAGTTCTATGGAGGCCAAGTTCAATGACAAGAAGGAGATTATCTTAGAGGGTCTCCCCATAGACTGTTTATTAGCTACAAGAGAAAAACAGTGACTGTACAGTGGATAAACCAAATTAATACCTTGCCTCAGTGACCCAAACTAACATCACTGAGGGGCAGGGGGCCACCCTGTGCTGCTGTGTGTGGGACCCAGAGAAGAACACCATGTAACTTACCGAGGATTTGACAGGGGACGCCTAACCTGAATCTAATCGGGAAACACTAGATAAACCCACACTGAAGAAATTTCTAGAAAAGAACTAGCCTTTATTCTTCAAAAAGGTCCATGTCATGAAAGACAAAGAAAAGCTAAGGAACTATTACAGAGTAAAGGACTCTAAACTCATCATAAGTAAATGCAGTACGAAATCCTATCTACACGGAAGGAAAAGACAATGCCTTACGAGGGCATTACAGGGACAGCTGACAAAACTGGAGTGTGAACTGTCATGTGCATTATCTTATGAATGCTAACTGCTGGATAACCACACTGTGGGAACTTATACTGTGGCTACATTTTTTTTAATCCCTATTTTTAAAATATATTTTTAAAAAATATACACTGAAGTAAAGGAGCATGAGGTATGCAACCTATTTTCAAATGGCTCAGAAAAAAATGGAGATATGTGTCTCTGTGACTGGGACATGTACACACACACATAACCACAAAGAAAACAAATGACAGGGTTATGGGGGAAAAGGTAAAAATGAGTGCATCTAAGTGATAAGTTGCCAAAACTTGCAAATGCAAAGAGCTGTACCCCATTGGTATACTCTAGACTAGTGTGTTAGAAAACTAAAATCTAGCTCTAATGATAATAGACTTTCATGTTTCAAAAAGCATGTGAAGTGTTTGAATTGGATAATAAATGTGAGAGTACAGATTTGATATATGTAGGTGAACAATACTAATAAATTAACTATTATAAGTGAACACATGTTCAAGGTGACCTTAAACTTGTTGGGCCAGCTCTCCTCACTGGGCACAAAAGGTACCCCTTCCACTGAGGTCTACACAAAACACCACTGCAGTACCTTCCGTCTCTTAGAAACCTCAACAAGCTCAGCCCTTTAAGAGTAAAGGACATAAAACCCTCAAGACAACCAATGCCTCCGACCTCACGACTGCCCCCACTGTGACCAGGCAACAATATGAAACCCAAGCACATTTCTGATGAATTACTGGCTAGAATCATCACTGAAATCATGTGTTCTGCTCCATCAGGAAGCTTCTAGGAGGGAAGACATTTGCTTCGCCCTGAGATAACAGAAGGGCAGCAAAGAGCACAAAACCAGCAAAACTCTGGAAGGAGTAACATGCCCAACCAAAAAAGCAGGGAATGAAGACTAAGAGAGCTATCCAGTGAAGAAAATAATTTCACCTCCTTTTATCCCTAGCACTTCATGAGCGAAGTCTGAAACTGCCACCCTGTGCTTTGGCACAGTCTCTCCCTGGGCCTAGTGCAGGAGTTTGTGAGTCATCACAGAAAAGTCTGGGTTAGCAGCACCTGGCATTTCTTTCTTTGCCATCACACCACATCGGCAGGATAATGGATTTCTCTTCCTACCTCTTGGAGTGAGCATGTGTTTCTATTTTTCATTAAGTTTCAGTGCTGAGAGGACAGCAATTGCAGACAGGAAGGAGAGGGCCTAAATCATGACTATTGGGTCCTTGCTGAAACCAGTCTTGAAGGAAACAAAATCACTCCATATTAAGTCCACCCAAGGATATGATGGCTGACAGAAAATAAGATCTAGCATGCAAGGTCCTTCCAAAGCCTCTATGCCAAGCACGTGACAGATAAAGTCATGCTAAGCATGCAGGCAACTCAAGCGTGACACCACGGAGGGAAAAAACCACCCCAGAGCCCCCAGTGAATTCCAGATTCCCAAGGGAATTCCCAGAGATAAAGAAAACAACACCTCAGTTGGACATAGATCAGACCTTATGAATATCTTTCCCTTTAAAAACCCAACTATAAGTTACTCTCATTTACCCAAATCTGCATATACGGAACCGCTGCTCTAGGCCAGGCACACTACATGCACCCCCCACATCCTGGCTGGAAGGCATGATGCACACCAAGTTACGGTTGTCACTGGCACTCACGTTTCTCCTGAACGTACAGGTACCCTTCCATGGTGTAGGGACTGATGGTCTTGTGCTCCAGGGGATTCTCCTTCATCTTTTTCATCAGTGACTCCACTTCTGACCTGGTGCCTTCAAAGCGATTTCTTGTCTAGGATGAAAGGAATTTTATTCACATCAAAGAAATGAAACCTTATTCCCAACTGTAACAACTGAAAACATCAACCTATTGAACGCTTAGATCTAGAACCACACATGGAACATTGGCCGCCTGGGAATTAAGCAAATCCTCACTTTCAAGAAGTATCCTTTGACCTGAAAGTCCTATACCAGAAGGACTCTCAAATGCTCAAGACCATCAAAATCACCTGGAAAATATGGAGAAAATGAAAATGTCCAGGCCTCACCCCTAAAGATTAATTTAGCACCTCTGGACCCAGAAATGTGCATTTTAAATAAGCATGCCAAGGGATTTCGATTCAGACGGTTCAGAGGAAATGTCCTCACAGTCCCCTTCAATACAGAGGAACTTACTTCTCCAGCAATAGGGAATATCACTTCCTGATGGTTCGTAAATGGTCCCCTCCTAAAAAGGGAGCTGCTTCATTCAAGTTAAGTACTTTTCCCCAGGGTAACCTGTACCTCAGGACTAGTCAAGGCTAGGGACAAGGGGGGAAGGGGTTCAAAGCCTGACATCCTTGCCTCTTTTCATGTTTCATGCACTCTGAAGATCCATGCCAGCTCCAGGGCATGCTAGGGCATTGACTGAGGCCTCACAGCTCAACTTCTTCTGCAAGGGTCTCCTGCCCTCTCTCTACCAGAGGATTCTGCTAACTTTGCTCCCCTATAAACCTGCCACATGTAACCTCCACTTCAGAGTCTACCTTGGGAGGAAGGTGGCCTAAGGGGAAGCCATGCTTTGTGAAACCTCATCCGAGACTCTGCAACTTCCTGTTTTCCAAAATAACACAGAGAACCATAGCAGAAAAGGCTCCAGGCTTCTCAACCCATGCAATACAACCCACCAGGACACACTTGGGTTTCTTTGCCATACAGGATCACCTAGAAACAAAGACAGCATACAGACTAACACAGCCAGTCACAGAGCGAAGAAGGGGTTTGGACCCACTAACTGCTAACCAAAGGGCCCTTCACATGATTCTCAGCATCAAAAGGTCCTGCTGGTTAAAATTTTGGGGAGGAGACTGGGAGTAAACGGCTCCGACTTCGATTTCCTGTCGGCCTTACTGAAAGTTGAACAAGAGCACATCCTTTGAGCTGGAGGCCAGCATGTGCGCCCCACCCCCATCCCCTGAACAGGCTCCAAGGTTCCCGGGGCCAGGCAGCTAGATGCACAGAAGGGAGGCTGGGCCTTCCACTGCCAAAGGAAATCCTGATCCTGGGGCTACAGATTTCAAACAAAAATATCAGCAGGACTTCCGAGAACATAAATAGTGCTTAGAAATAATGGAAAAACGGATGAGGCTCTAACCTGAGGCCACCATGCACCCTAGAAACGCCTGCCCCCAGCTGCCTTTTGAACCCAAGCAAGACCCATCCTCCTCATCTGCATTCCAATCCAGATAAGTGATCTCTATGCAACCAGACCCATACTTTGCTCTTTCCTTTCCTGAACCAGGGAAAGGAAGCCTGCCCCTTGGCCCACTCACGTTCTGTATGCTAATGGTCAACTGCGTCTTGAAGTCGCCGAAGTCCTTGGCCAGTTCATAACCATGATGATAGAAAGTGAAGAGTCCTTGCAAGAATGCCAGTAGCTGTAAAGAAGGAAGGAGGGCAGAGGTCACTTAAGCATGCGAAAAGAGGTATCATGTAGCTTTATCTGCATTCCCAACCTTGGTCTGAAAGCCTAGAATAAAGTAATAAAAGTGCCTGTCATTACCTGAGCGCGACTTGTAAGCCCAGCACTGTAACATCATACGCCTGCTCTCACTAAAAGCTCATAATAACCTAGAAGGTGAGTACTATAACAGTCTCCATTTTAACATTAAGGAAGTTCAGAAACATGAAGTAACTCACTCCAAAAGATAAAGTAACAATCAGGATTTGAAACCAGGTCTAGGCACCAACATCCAAGCGCTTACTCTGAGCCTCAGCACTTTCTAAGAAAATCACTTCTTCAGCAACTGAAGACCAGTCTTCAAGTCCAACTCAGTCTCCTTCAGATACATCTGTCCTATCAGGCTATGATGCAGCAAAGTGTGGTTATACTGAGAGGCAACAAAAAGGGGAGAAAAGGAAGGTATATGTCCAAGTCTACAGTGTAACAGAAAGTCAAATTAAAAAAAAAAAAATCCACCCAGATTGGGCTTCAGCTCAAGTGTGTTTCTGTGCTCTCCCTTAAGCAGGTAAGCGCTGTGGAAGCCTTTATTAAAATGCTCCCATGTTTTCACATTTTCAGTTACTGATGGCTCTCTAAATTCTCATTTAAATCCCCCCAAGCCAAAAGGTAATAAGTCTTGTCTTTACCGTAGAATGAAAACATCTGTGCAGCATGATTCTCCCAACACACCCTCATGCACTTAAAACTATTAATATCCCCACCCTGAGCTCTGCCAGCCTTCACTTATGTCCAGCCTCAACAAATGTCCCTGCCATATTTCCTCCCAGAACCCTACATGCAAATCTACTGCTGTTAGGTTTCCCCTGCCCCTTCCCAAGTTCTATGCATCCTGCCTCAGCTCCAAATCTCAATCTGAAGAAAGGATTGTAGTAAAAGTCTAAACAAGGTTATAAGCTCAGTCCTACTGCATTTGGGGACCATGGCTGTTCTAACATGAACTTTTCATTGCCAACTCACATTCTCTGAGTGGTCCACTGTGATCTCACTGACCTGCCTCTAGCCCATGTTACACCAAAACAGTTCCTTTAAACAGATGCTGGCAAGTATGGGTGTGAGGATGCAGAGAAAGAGGAACACTTTTGCACTGCTGGTGGGAATCCAAAATGGTGCAGCCACTCTGGAAAACAGTATGAAGGTTCCTCAAAAAATTACCAATAGAACTACCCTACAACCCAGCAATTGTACTACTAGGTATTTATCTAAAGGATACAAAAATGCTGATTCAAAGGGGCACATACACCCCAATGTTTAATAGCAGCTCTCTGGACAATAGCCAAATTATGGAAATGTCCATTGACTGATGAATGGATAAAGAAGATGTAGTATGTAAAGACAATGGAACGATGAAAAATAATGAAATCTTGCCATTTGCAACAATGTGGATGAAACTAGAGGGTATTATGCTAAGTGAAATCAGGCAGAGAAAGGCGTATCACATCATTTCACTAGTGTGGAACTTAAGAAACTAAACAGATGAACATAGGGTAAAAAAAAGGAAAAATAAACTAAAAACAGAGAGGGAGACAAACTATAAGAGACTCTTAAACACAGAAGAAACTGAGGATTGCTGGAGGGGTGTTGGGTGAGGAGATGGGCTCAACAGGAAAAGGACATTAATGAGGGCACTTGGGGTGAGCACTGGGTACTGTACGTAAGTGATGAATCAGGAAATTCTATCCTGAAATCATTATTACACTGTATGTTATCTTAGACTTAAATGAATATGAAAGATATAGTTGCTTCGTTTTATATTGTTCAATTTTCCAGTCCCTAAACAAACATACGTTTAGTAATTAAGCAAAAACTCACCTTTTTTCCCCACCTAATTCTCCTCTTCTGAGAGACAGCACTAATAATGATGGCAAAGGAAACTCAGTAGAATAAAAACATGTAGTCTACCCCAGCTCATCTCCTGCTAGCTTGTGACAGGAATGAAAACCACTAAGGTATGTGCTGCTCTCCTTTAGTTTAGGGGGAAGAACGATCTTTAGAGTAAGCCACATGCCCAGCCCACTTAATCAAAGAGCCTGTACTGTGATTAAGTCAAAATCCAGCTTTCAGTAATATGAAATCCTGACTTCCCACTGCTATTATCCCCAGAGCAACTATCCCCTTAGATCCTCATGGGAGACTGGGAAGCAGGTACGGCTGGGTCCTCTGTTTCAAAAAATATCTAGTGACACCACATACAGATCACTAACATAAATCAATGAAAGGGTGGCACGCCACACAGACTCACCAAAGACCAATAATGAATTCTTTTCTTCAAAGATGACAGAAGCTTTTGAACTTGCTCCTGTTAAAATACATTTCTGAAAGGAAAGCTCATGCTTTTCCTCCCGGATGGCTGCAGTAATGAAGGAGGAGCTCTTAAGCCAAACCTAGTGTCAGTGTTCACAATGAAAACTGTTTTTTCTGGTCTCTTCCTTCTCCCCTCCCCCACCATCTTTGAACACTGTGCCCATCACTTTTCCAAGGCATTGAACCATCCTCTCCTGGAGAGTAATGCAAAAGATAAGCAGCTAATTCTAAAGTCATTCCTCCTATTAACTCTGATTTATCTTCCCCTTAAAGTCAGCAGGGCCTCTCGTGCCCGAGGTAATTATACATGCTCCAGAACCTCACCAACACACCACCTGGCATGTGCACAAGTGCTCCAAAGGCAGAAAGTTACTAGGATTTATTTTGGTTCTCACTTCCTTTGGTATCATGCTTCATTGTCCATTTGTCAATGGGAAATGATTCCATAGATACTGTTATCTTTGGCCCACTTCCCTCCTCCCCTGGCACCATCTCTCTTCCCCTTCTCCACCTCCTGACATCCCCTCCCCACACAAGGCCCGAACCTCTGAACCTATCACCCAGAGGGAAATGAAAGATCACTTCCTGGTGGGCCGGCGAGACCCACAGAAAGACCCCAGAGATGGGATCATCTGTCTGCCTCAGAGAAATTCTAGTACTCAAACCCACAGGGGAAAAGCTCCTTGGAGCCCCACCTTGGCCGGCAGAGAAGCAGCATGTCCACAGAGGCTCCTCCCTGAACAGTAAGCAATCACAATCACAGCATGACAAAGGAAATACCAAAGAGAGACCCTCTCCCGCTCCCTCTGCCTTCTTCCCCCATCCTTGTTTTCCTCAGCAAGTAACTAAGAAAAATCTATTTCTATTTCCTACCAGACAACATAAGCTACATGTATTTTTAAGTAAAAATGTAACTGCTTCATTTAGTGACAGCTGCATCATTCTAGACTATCTGCTAAATTTAGATGGTTTCCATTCGTACAATAAAGCTATTGATATAGGCTGAATTGTGTTTCCCCAGCCCCACCACCACCAACAACAAAAATTATGAAGTCCTAACCCCAGTAGCTCAGAATGTGGTTTTATTTGGAAGTAGAGTCTTCTTTATGAAGGTAATCAAGTTAGCATTAGGCCAGTAGGTCCTGATATAAAATGTCTGGTGTCCTCATAAAAAGGGGATACAGTATTTGGACAGAGAACCCCACACAGAGAAGACATCTTCAGAGCACCTTTACAGCAAGGATGCCAAATACTCCCAGCCAACTAGCAGAAGCTAGAAGGAAGCAAAGATCATTTTCCTACAGGTTTCAGAGGGAGCATGGCCCTGCTGACACCTGGATCTTGGACTTCCAACCTTTACAACTATGAGAGGAAATAACTTTCTGTTCTGAGGACCCAGCTGGTGGTGCTCTGTTATGACAGCCCTCACCAACCATTATAAGGACAAGAATCATTCATTCACATGATAAAGAGAAGGGCAGACAGGAGAGTAATGAAATGCTGGGCAAGCCACATAATGCCATCAGTCCTCTTTCCCAGGAGGAAACTAATGCTACCGCCTACTGCACTGGGTTGTGGTGAAGACCTTGATCGTCTATGCAGCGGGCTTAGCACACATATGCTGACAGGAACTGCTCAGCAAGACTGATACACACAGACTGATGTGTGAGGAGATGCACTGTGGTGGCAGTGTCCAGATCAGACTGGGGACGGGGGAAGCCCAAGAAAGCATCCAACAAATCAAAGGGAAAATGAAGACCTGCATGGGGGCAGAAGAGCAAGGGCAGGAAGGCACAACTCAAAAGATGCAGTTCTGATAAATGTAGGGAATGAGTTCTCCCCAGTAATAGGTTACTTTCAATTATGAAAACTCAGGGAACCTGGCTTCACCTTCAAAAAGTGGGTATGTCATTACCTGCAATCCAAACTCCACAGAACATTCATTACTTCAGGGAGAAAATAAAGGCTTCTAGGGCACACACACAAAAATGGGGTTTATATCCCAGAAGTCTGAATTTTCTTCCTTGAAACACTAAAATTTTGCTTCTTTTTCTGAAGGTCAGTAATATCCTGGTACGTGAAGTTACTTTCTAAGAAACAAATGAACACAGTCAATAGGCACAGAGGATTCTTGAATGGCTGGCAAGATTCCCTTGACACAACCAACTCAAAATAGGAATACCCACACCACGTGCCCCAGCAATTTAGTTCAATACATTTCTTGTTGGTTTCCTTTCCACCTGTAAGCAATCAAATACTGCTTCCTACAGACTGAGAGCCAGACCATTCCAGTCCTGCTAGGTAGCAGATGTCCCCTCGGAGAATAAATGTGCTTCCATTTCTCCAACTGTAAACAGATATACAACAGCAATTACCTCCCCTCAGAGAGCATATAAGGACTGGAGGGCCATATGTAGGTGAAGTGATTATTAGTATATGATACACACAGTTTCATGGAATCCTCAAACGTTGTTTCATGGTCTTCTGCACAGTCTCGACTAGGGGCTCAAACTTTTTTTTTTTTATGTTTTATTTATTTTTGATACAGAGGGAGACAGAGCATGAGAAGGGGAGGGTCAGAGAGAGAAGGAGACACAGAACCGAAAGCAGGCTCCAGGCTCGGCTATGAGCTAGCTGTCAGCACAAAGCCCGATGTGGGGCTAGAACCCATGAATATAAGATCTGACCTGAGCCGAAGTCGGAGGCTTAACTGACTGAGCCACCCAGGCGCCCCCAGGGGCTCAAACTTAAATGTGGGACAGAGTCACTGTAGAGGGTTTACTGAAATAGGGATTACTGGGTCCCACTCTCATTTTGGAGTCTGGGCTAGAGCCTAAGTGTCTACATTTCAAAGACTTTGACAACCACTGACCTACTCAGCAGCGGTTTGATCTCCCACTATCCACAGGTCTTGAAGCATTGACCAGCCCAGAGCTGGTGGGTTGAGAAACAACTTCTGTAAAAACAATGAAGGTTGAATATGCGAATCTACATCCAGCCTTTTAACCACTCAATCAGTTTCACTTTGGGCAAGTTACTATCACTTTCTCTTCATCCTAACAAGGGGCCAGAGATCGTTTTTTTCATTAGCTCTCCAGGTGCCTCAGGGCACGGCCTAGACAAGGTCTGCAAACCACAAAGGCTTGCCACTCTTTACATCCCTTGGGTTCTTCCACACATCCTCCCTCCTGTCCAGCCTGGCTCTGGGCTGCTTGCTACCTTGGCGGCCTCTCCACTACACACATATTGCTTCCCAAAGGAGGCTTTGAACTCCTCAGACATAGCAAGGGGGTCTTGAGCCATTTCTCTGGTGTTCAGTAAGTAAACACTTTCAGATTTACACAGACATTTTGGATTAAAACAGGCAGGCCTTGTTGATATTGGCACTTGTCACATGGGCTCATCTGAGGAGACGCTGGGTGACTGAAGCTTACATATTCCTCTATCTTAGAATAAAAAGTAATTGCTAATTGTGTGCCAATTAGGTTAGCTCTGTTCTAAGCATCATACATGAGTAAAGTGATTCCTCTTAGCAACTTTATATGATAGGTGGTATTAATATACTCATTATGCAGATGAGTAAACTACAGCTCAGAGAACTAAGTAACTTCGCCAAGAACACACAGCTAGAATGGCTGGTTCGAGATTTCAATTTAGGCAGTATGGCTCTGGAGTCCTTACCAGTGATGGTATACTGCCTCCCAAACATTCAAGATACTGATATCCTACAAATGGGTGTCAGGAACTACAAGAATTGTTCCTTGAAGGTTTCTTTAAAAAAAAAAAAAACAAAAACAAAAAGGAAGGAAGAAGAAAAAGAAGATGAGGACGAAGAAAGCCCACCGAGATCAGCAGTCATCCAGCCAAGTCCAGACTAGCTGGGCTGAAACCCACACATTCATGAGAAAGAAATGTCTGCTGCAAGAGGTTTTGCGTTGTTACCCAGCAGAAGCTAACAGACCCAGTAACTGACTCAGGAGGAGCACCTACTGGGGACAACACCAACAAAAACCACCTCAAAGAACTAAGACGGGCCAATTAAAATCCAAGAGATCAAAATTAGGCAATTGTAGAATACTATCAAGGGGCACCTACAGATTATGACAATCACTGTTGTTCTCCTCTAGAAATTCTGGTAAAATCTATTAAAGACGCCCAAGGCTAATTCTGTGACAGCATTTGAACGCCTGCCCAGACCACAGGAAACAGTCCTCAATAAACCATCCATTAAAAAGCTGGCTTTAACACCTCTGTGTCCTAAGCAGGGCAATCAAAAAGCTCATTTTCCCTGTCGGACGGCTTCCCGCACCACACAGACTCTGCAAAAACATGGGGATTTTGACCGGAGACCATGACAGAGACCAGTGCTAGAGAGGAAGTTGGCTCTCAAGTTTCTAATATTCAGATAAGAAGACTGAGGTGATTAAGGATCTTCAAGACTTTTCCAGGGGCGCCTGGGCCAGTTGAGCGTCTGACTTTGACTCAGGTCACCATCTCATGGTCTAGGAGTTCAAGCTTCACATCAGCCTGTCAGTGCAGAGCCCACTTTGGATCCTCTGTCTCCCCCTTTCTGCCCCTTCCCTGCTTGCACTTTTCCAAAAATAAATATTTTTTTTATTTTTTTAATGTTTTATTTATTTTTGATACAGAGAGAGACAGAGCATGAAAGGGGAAGGGGCAGAGAGAGAGGGAGACGCAGAACCGAAAGCAGGCTCCAGGCCCTGAGCTAGCTGTCAGTACAGAGCCTGACGTGGGGCTCGAACCCACAAACGTGAGATCTGACCTGAACCGAAGTCGGAGGCTTAACCGACTGAGCCACCCAGGCACCCCAAAAATAAATATGTTTTTTTTTTATTTTTTTTTAATGCTTTTTATTTATTTTTGAGAGACAGAGA
>PJEM01009413.1:0-71887 GCA_004023845.1 Helogale parvula
CGTAGGACTCTGTCTGTCCTCGGTGCACTCACAGGAGAAGCCTGTGTTTCAGACGGTAACTCCCTGTTCACAAGGAGCAGCTGACCCACCAGATGAACACGGTCAAGTTTCTAAATGGGACAGCATGTTAATAACAGAGAAACCCTTCCGACTTTCTCCTAAACTCCACCTGGTTTAGGCGTTCCTGGGACACGTCGACAGCCAATTCTTTTAAACTGTTTAACATGGTTGTTCATGAAATTCCTGTTCTACCTGAATAAACGGTGACAGAACTAGATTGGAAGAGCAGCCAGTCCGAGCTGGGTGGGCTGTTTGCTGCTAGCCTGTCCCCCGGGGCCCCTCGGGTGTCCCAGACACAGGAGCACGGGAAGCGTTTCACAATACTTTAGTGGGAAAAGCCAAAATGCTTCTTAAGTGTTCAAACAAAACGCTCCGGCTAAATGCCTACTATAGGCCAAATACTGGTAAGATTAACAACATATGGTCCTTGCTTTCAAATGATCTTGTATTACAGTTTAATGGGCCAGACAGATATTCACATAAATAATACAACAGCGTTTGTACACTACTTACGGTTTACCAAGAAAAAAAGAAAGTTCTTACGGAAGCAAGCAATAAGATCTAAAGTTCCCAAGTCACAAGACTTGAGTTAGAAAGTTGAAAGAAAAATTGTAAATCCTATACTCATGACGTGGTCATCAGTGGAATTTTCCTAGATCAGGGGTAGAAATCCTTTGTTGGGCATAAAGGATCAACTAGTTGTCTTCTTAACACGTGGCTCCAAGATGTTTTAGGTTCTGTAATTCAGGATTTTTAAGATACATTTAATGTAAGACTTTCATACATGCTGGCCGACGTGAAGATGAGATGTGCCCACAGCTCAGCCCAGTGGGGTGAAGGCCAGCCACCCAGAACCACACCGACCAGTAGGCTACTGGTTTCACTTCAAATAAAGAAAACCAGCCCAGGGCCAAGTGCAAATGAGCACCACTCTCTTGCCAACTCCTAGATACAACAATGTCAAAGGCTCACGCTCTCATAAATAACTTACAAGCTGCGTGCTATGTGTTTGACTTAAAAGCAGTAACGATGCACCTTCCAAAAAAACCAAACACCCCGTATCAAGAAAATGTAGCAAAATGTTATCAAGGGTGAATCAAGGTAGAGGTTATATGTGGTTTATGTACTAGTCTTTCGCCCTTTCTTTGATTTTTTTTAGAAAGTTTAGGACAAATGAAGGGATGTGTTCCAGAGGCTCTAAGTCCCCTCCAGCTCCAACATTCGCAACGTATTTCTGTTGTGCTGTTAATCCCGGAATCTTCAAGGACACAGCCTTTGTAACAAAAAATTAAAAATCAAAAGAAATCTGGGGCGCCTGGACGGTGCAGTCAGTTGAGGGTCCAACTCCGGATTTTTGCTTAGGTCACCATCCCAGGGTTCTGGGATCCAGCCCTGCATCAAGCTCTGTGCTGAGCCTGGAGCCTGCTTGAGAATAAATCAATCTCTCTCTCTCTCTCTCTAGCTCTGCCCCTCTCCCCTGTTGGTGAGCTCTCTCTTGCACGCATTCTCTCTCTATAATAAAAAAGAAAATCAAAATAAGTTTTAAAAATCAAAAAAGTTAAACCACCCCCAAGAACATCTTCTAGCATTTGACATTTTAGTTGAGTCAGTGTGACCCCTGTGTTGGGGCAGGAAGCTAAGGCCACTTTGGGCAAGAACTCCTTCCTGAAAACCCAGATGGCCATCGCCACGGGCCGGCCCTCCAGAGGCCTGGACCTTGAGCAGTCCAATGCAGGACGTACTTTCCCTGAACACAAACCCCAGGACGTTCGTGAAGTTCTTCAGTGTATGTGGAACCGGTGCATTAATAACAGCTTATTGGCACTGAATGAAAAACACACAAGTCTTAATCTTGGGTCTTGAACTGGGTCCAGGCCCTACGTAATACCCGGCTGGAAGGGAGACAGCTGTAAGCATGCTTGGTGACTGGAGGCTATGCAGTGAGGCCTGAGTTTCGAAACCAGGATTGGTAGCTTAACAAAATTTACTGGTTGTAGAAAAAGTAAACTTGCCTCTGGGGAGGTGAGCTCAGTCTCGCCATTCTGACAGCAGCCCCTGGTGGCCAGTTTAGTGAAAAGTGTTGGCTCTGATGCTTGAAAGTTCCGACCTTGTCTTAATGAAGGTCGCTGCAAGCAGACAGTCCACTCCCGGTAACAAGCTGCAGGGTGATTTGGGAAAGCGGCAAAAATTCAAACTAAGGGGCACCTTTGAGTCACATAAACTGTCAAGTCATTAGGTTACCTGTCACTTACATTAAAAAAAAAAAATGTAGCACTGTCCTTTGAAAGTAGAAAAAAAGGAGAATTTATTTTAAAAGGGTAATAAGATCATAACACAAGGCAGGTAATACTTACCTTAGTTTTGAAAATTACTTCATTCCTTAACTGTGTAGAAAACCGTTAAATCTTCAAATTGTGTAGAAAACCGTTAAACATTCAAATTGTGTGGAACACCGTTAAATACTCAAATTCTGTGGAAAACCGTTAAATATTCCAGGAGCACAGATTCCTATACAAAATCAAGCATGTTCTGTCTACTTCTCTACACGTCCATCCGATACCACTAATTTCCAGATACCAAATGCTGGGGCTTCTCAGTGTAACATAAGGAACTGCTTCCTATGGCAGATATCTTCTAGAAAATGTTATCGTTCCTTCAGGGAATAAAATAAAACCGTCAAGATGGTAAGGGAGGCCTGGTTCCCAGTGCTGCGGATTCACCGTCTTACTGGATGGAACCGGAATGTTCATAGGCTGGCAGTTGGCTTCAAAGGCGGCGAGCTGTAAGGAGTGGAAGCCACAGGCTGAGAGCCGACTTCTTCGTAAGGTGCACTCTGTCCTCAGTCAGGAGAGAACAATCTGGAAACAATCTGGTGGGCAGCTGGTCTCATCAACAAACTGTTTATTGTAAGAAAGTGGCTGGGTCAAAGGCTAACCATCAGCCCGAACCGAAAGCATACGGAGCAAAACTCAATACCGTCCCCGCTCTACACGCCAGGACTCCGCGTGCAGAGAAGACAGGAGAGAAACTCAAGCCTCGCTCTGCACGGGCGAGCGTCGGACAAAACTCCCGGGTTTCCGTGCACAGCGGTTTTGCGTGCTATCACAAATGAGGACTTGCTGCTATTTTCAGAACACTCTGCGGACAATGGCTAAAATACGGCATTTCAAGAGACACAGAAACCCGCTTTCCAAATCACTTCCCCACAAGTTACACTGGCGTCTCTCTTGTCGCTTTCTTCCTCTGTGTTTTATAAAGGAGCCAACAGGCTCATGCACGACGCACAGATAATACAGCCAGTCTTTAAATACGTCTAATTAGAAAATGGAACCCTGGTTCTGAGGCTACCCAAAGGAACTGATTTATTTTAGGTGTGACAGTGGTATTCTGCTTATGATTTTAAACAGAGCTCTTATCTTTTAGAAACACATACTAAAATATTTACAGATGAGAGAGCTGATAGGGTATCTGGGATTTGCCTCAAAATACTATGGAGAAGGAGTGGGCAGGATGAGATGAAATAAGACCGGCCAGAATAAAACTCTGGGACGCAGAGTGATTGAGTTCGTGAGTTCATTACTTTCTCTGTTTATTTTTGTACATTTCAAATTTTCTACAAAATGCTTCCTTTTTTAAAAAATTTTCTAACATTTATTTATTTTTGAAAGACAGAGAATGAGCAGGGGAGGGGCAGAGAGAGAAAGACACACACACACAGAATCCGAAGCAGACTGCAGGCTCTGAGCTGGCAGCACAGAGCCCAGTACAGGGCTCGAACCCACGGACCGTGAGATCATGACCTGAGCTGAAGTTGGATGCTTTACCGTTAGCCACCCAGGTGCCCCCAAAACGTTTCCTTTAACGTGTGTATACAATTCAATAGTTACTACAAAAAAGAAAAAAAAAAACAGTTTCCAAAAAAAACTTTTTTTCTGAAACATGAGGAAAGTATTAACCTACCCACACAAATTCACGAACTCCCTGTAAGGACATATATGCACTATAGAATTACTAGGCGTTCAAATGTCCGCGGCAACGTCTGAAACAGAGCCGTTGAACTCCGAGTCAAACCCTGGAGAAGCAGAAAGGGATGTTCCGTGTTGTGCACCCCCCGTGCGCTCATGAGCCCCCAGGCCAGAGTCTGACAGAAACAGCACCATAAGATGGTATTTAATGGCACCGTGGAGCATGAGGACATATGTGAGCTGGTCCAAACGACATAAATAACCATGTTTTTACAACAGCCGATTTGGCATACAAATTTGAAAACAGAACTTGGTTGCAAATTTGAGGCTCGTATATGTTGCACTGATAATTGTTAAATTAACAGGGAAATCCATTTGAGAAAGAAAATAAGGCAAAGAGCAAAACAGTCTTTGACTGAGCTTCAATCTGTTCCAGGATATGGATGAAAATGTTAATAGCTTTTGTTGGGGGCGGGGGGAGTGTGCATCTGATTGCTTTGCTGGGACCAGTGTAAATCCCAGAGTCCTGGAAAGAATGTGAAAGATCATCTCATCTGCCCTCCCACAAAGAACAGAGAAGGTTTGGTAATGAGAATTTGGGGACAGCAGGCTGTCCTTTAAAAAGCCACCTTGCGTGACAAACTCACTGGGCTAACCTGTGACAGCACACACAATCCCAACATCACAGAAGGAAAGTGCACACAAAAAGGGGAACCTTCAAAATGACAGACCTTGACCTTCAGAACATTTTACAGACTAAAAAAACCAGAGGAAAAACTTAAAAGATTCATGGAGATCAAGGTGGCCTGTGGAAAGCAATGATCTGTAGTAATAATCTAGAGAATTCTAAGGCAGAACGAGTCTGGACATTCCCCTCAAAAAAAAAGAACCATCATTTTTTAATTACGAAACCACAGTTTGGTGTTTTCTTTTAAAAGACATATTTCCTTATTTACGGAGATTAAAAACAGGGAGGAGGGATTAGCGGAAGCGTCATCCAATTAGTCATTAATAAACTGCTGTATGGATTCATTTCTGCTCGAAGACAAGAAACTGGCTTGTCACACGCTTCCCTACGGCATTAAAAAAAAGGAACACTTTACAAGTTTTCTGAGAACAATACTCACTTTTCACTTTTACAGTTCAAACTCTGACTTTTCCTGCAGGAGGCAAGTGGGTTTAAACTACACGCTTTCACGGCTCAGGGCTCAGAAAAGATTTGTGGTTTCTGCCACCAGCAAACAGCCTGGGGATGCACCCATTCAGAATCGGGCGACGCGGCTGCCCAGGGATGGCAGGTGCCAGTCCACCTTTGCACAACATGCGATTTAGAATTTGAATTTAATCCTTGGAGTGCCCACACGGTTGTTCTCTTAACCCAGAAGCCCGATCTGCCCACACCCGGACACAGCACAGGAGACCCACAGAAAACCGGACACTCCTATCACAAGATCAAATTGTAAATTTCCAGTGCCAGTGGGAAAGTACGCTTCCTTTTTAGCAGATTTCTGTAGATATTTTCACCAAAATCTCTCATCCTCAGAACAAAGGAAGGTTCTATTTCAGCAATCGTATAGCATTTTCTAGAAGTTTTAGTTAAAGCAAACACAGGGAAATACGCATATATTTAATTAATAATTCATTCCTTATATATGTTAATTCATATATTAAAATTTTAAAGATTCAAATACCACTAAAAACTATCAATTAAAACAAATATTCTCAATGTTTTTAATGTCTATTTATTTTTGAGAGAGAGACACAGACAAAGTGCGAGCAGGGGAGGGGCAGACAGAGAGGGAGACACAGAATCCGAAGCAGATTCCAGGCTCCGAGCTGTCAGCACAGAGCCTGATGCAGGGCTGGAACTCACGAACCGAGAGATCGTGACCTGAGCCGAAGTCGGACACTTAACCACCCAGGTGCCCCTAAAACAAATGTCCTAAAGACTCTGAATCATCCTCATTCAAAGCCACATTCCCCAAATCATCAAATGGGGTTTGGCCCCTAGAATTTCTGACGAATGGCAGGATCTCCAACAATCAATTAAGAACTAAAAGAACAGTCCACACTCCAGTATTTCTTCCTCTGATTCTATTATTAAACCAAAGCCTGCAAATGTTTTAAGAAAGAAAAATACAATACACACAGAAGGATAACATAGACTTGTTCTAGAAACAGTATCTGGCCCAGCAGCGCCTGGGAAAGGCATCCACTCACAGGCAGCTATGAGGAGCCGGAACAGGAAGAAACTGAAAAAGTGATGATAGCATTCCCGGATCTGAGAGAGAAAGAGACAGACAGACAGACAGACTAACCTTAGCCGGTCTGATCACTCTGAAGCGGGAGCCAGAGAGGTGCTGGCCTGTCCTCCCGCTGAGATCCAACACAGGAACACCACCCTCAGGGTTGTCTCTACCCCCGCCCTCAGGTGTCTCCACCTTCCCGCTCGGCAGGGGAAACAAGATCGCACACCCTTCAGAAGGGCCGCACACTGCCCGTCAGTTTTGAAACCCCAAAACGCGATCAACATTCTCACAAGACGGCACAACTCTCAGAGCAACGTTCCCGACTTCTTAGCACGAATGGAAACAAAATGTGCTCCCCGTCTGGAATTCACACTAAGTGGGACGTTTGTCAACGGAGCTCAGGTCTCAGCAACCAGCACCACAGGACGGACCCGGGGGCCTCGGCTCTGCACCCGAGCTCAAGGGGTCCTTCCTTGGCCATGCCCTCCAGCCCAGTGCCAGCGTGGGCTCTCATTCCCTGGGCTGTACTTTTTAGGCCCTGGAGACAACAATCTGCTCCTGAGAACATTGCAAGACTTCTAGAGACAGCTTCAATCGACTTCCCCAGGAGGCAACGCCGTCCTCCGGCCCCGCTCACACATGGCAACTATTAGGGAGCTGGTGTAGGAGACAGAAAGCATTTGGTCTTGGGAGGACTTTTTCTTCCAAAAGGGCCTGTTTCCCATCCGCGGATCTGTGACTGCATAAGCGGGGGATATAAATAGTGTGAGGAAATATAAGCGCCCTTCCTAGATAAAGGGCTACCCCCCAGAAGGAAACTGCAGAGAAAGGGTTCTCTCTGGGCTACCCCTGCCCCAGGCCAGCCTGCAAGAACCAGCCGGACTAGAAACAAACGAAAGCAACACCCGTCACGAACAGAAAACCACCGAAGTCCGGGCTGCCTGTATTTGCTACAAGCACATTACCGGTCCCCGCCTTCCCGGTGGCCCACAGGTATTTACTCCTGCAGGAATCGCTTGGACACATTCTTGCAGAAAGAAGATTCAAGTAACAATATGGTACGTACAGTAGCTGAAAAGCCTCCCCCCACCCCCGGCCCCCGAAAGAGAGACCAAAATAAAAGGCAGCTAAGGAAAACACTCCAACTATTATTTCTTTAGCATTTCAACGTCAAAACACATCATGTCCCCTTCGACACAGGCATTATGTTTGATAACAGGAAGTCGGTTAAAATGAACAAAAACTTTCCTGTTTAGGTGAGGGCCGAAGGAAGAAAGAAAGGAGAGAAAGGTATATGAAAGACCCTTAAACATTCACGGCTATAAAAGCTTTTACATGTTTGCTTTAATCTAGCAGCTGCTCGTGAGCCGGTGCGTATTGTAAACGTCGCCACAAGGCCACGCCAGCCACATGTCAAAAGCTATTCAGGGCGCACCTGGAATTCTGAGTTTCTCTCTAATTTGGCCCCCTAAAAATTATTTTCGAAGCTGTGTTTTACAGTAACACTAGGAGTTTCCATCTCGCCATACTTAGTGGAGATTCAGAGCAAAGATTAAAGGCGGAAGGAGCGAGACGCTAAAACGTGGAAAGCGAAGGGTTTGGCTTGGTTTTTTTTTAATTGGAGAATTCTAATTAACTCAGAAAAAAAACCCAAGAGATGCTTTGCAGCTCCACAACCTGGCTCGCCCGCCTTCCCACCTGTCGGGGCTGCTGTGAGATCCAGGGGAGGCCCTGGGAGGCACCCATCACCTATACCGCATGCCACAAAATGGGAATGTATCTGTCTTCCAGAAACTTCCACAGAAGCGTGCCACGCAGAGTAGGCACTCCGATGTTCGCTAAGTGCAGAGGCCAGTTAGAGGAGGAGGGAGGGCCGTGTAGTATGATTTAGTCTCAATTTCTTCCTAAAGCAACCAACGTCAGAAAAGGACGCCCTGGGCAGAAGGGACTATGTTAGAAGGTGGTAATACGTTGACAGATCCGGAAAGTACTCCTACCAGCTTTTGGGTGGGGGAGGGGGCATTCCAGGGCAAATGACCGGGGTTGAATCAAAATGAAGTGTGACACTCGTTTTTGTTTTAAAGCTCGAGGGACCCATCCCACAACACCCACACTACCCAAATCACACACAGACACACAACAGGACGATTTCTGCCCAGCTAGCTGCTCTCATACCAAGTCCAGTTGTCACTTCTCCTTATGGTGACATCGAGACCCCAAGGCAAAGGAGCCGCAGACCACCCCTCCCCACGTGTGGCAGGAGGCCTCTGTGCCATCAGCCCAAGAGAATGCCAGCTTTGTAGTTTCAGAAAGCCCCAGGTCCCAAGCGGGCGATGTCCCAGGGCAGGGGAGGGAAGGGTGCCGGGCCAGCTCTGCACAGTCCCACCCTCTTCCCCCTCCCTTGCCCGGGCTGGGGGATCCAAAAGGATCCATCCACTGGCAGCCGGCTCCGCACAGAGGTCCCATTCCGCCTTGTCCCCAACAACCAGCTGCCCCTCGGGCCCTGCCCCACGCCCACCCCTGGCAGAGAGAAAAATGGAAACGGAGCCCAGAGAAACAGAAACAAGAGGGCGAGTTTTTCCACAAGCCTTCGGGTTCTGCAGGGGAAAGCGCTGTGGTTTTCTCTCCAATTGGGGTCGCTCACCCACACACATGGGTCTCCCCATGGAAAGGTGCATTCCTGCAACTTCTGCCAGCACCAGTGCCTCCTGAGTCCCCCATTCCACGCACACCTCCAGGAAGGAGGTCATGTGTCTGAAAGGACTCACTGTAGACGTCAGCACATGTGGTGTTCTCTGAGAAACGGTACGAGGGGTTCCATCAAGAATCAGCCACGCGGGGACAGGGGCACCCGAATTATGCACGTCCGCAGGCCGCCCAGTAGTGTTTTCCACCCACGGAGGTGAATGGATTGCTGATGCCCGTGGTGCCCACACAGGAGCACGGGAGCCACAGTAACCCAGCAGTGTAGCAGGAACCGGGCTCTCACCAGACTCGAGTCATTACTAACAAAGCTAGCGCTTTTCAAGTAATTACCGTCGGGCCGCCTGGGTGGCTCAGTGGTTGAGCATCCGACTTTGGCTCAGGTCATGCCTTCATGGCTCACGAGTTTGGGCCCCACCTTGGGCTCTCCACTGTCAGTGCAGAGCCCACTTTGGATCCTATATCCCCCTCTCTATGTCCCCTCCCCTGCTTGCATTCTCTCCCTCTCTCCTCTCAAAAATATAAACATTTAAAAAAATAATAATAAAATTAGGGGCGCTTGGGTGGCATCGACTTCAGCTCAGGTCATGATCTCAGGGTTCGTGGGTTCAAGCCCCGCGTTGGGCTCTGTGCTGACAGCTAGCTCGGAGGCTGGAGCCTGCTTCGGGTTCTATGTCTCCTTCTCTCTCTGACCCTCCCCTGCTCGCACTGTGTCTCTCTGTCCCTCAAAAATAAATAAAGCATTAAAAAATAAATTAATTAAATTAATATTGATATTGAATATCAAATAAATTATCAGTATCTACACAACAGTCCTTGCTTTTTTTTTTTAAACTTCTTATTTAAATTCCAGTTAGTTAACATTCAGGGCAATCCTAGCTTCAGGTATACAATTTAGTGATTCGACACTTCACATACGACACCCGAGCCCCATCCCTATGTAACCCACCCCCCACCCACCTGGGCCCAGGCCATGCACAAAAGCATCTTTTACAGTTTGAAAGAGGAGCATTTTAAGCACAGGAATAGAGAAGAGGTACCGGCACCAAGGATTACTATAGTTCATAATCTGTTTCTGCTTTGTCATTGAACCTGTCCCTGGCTAATGGCTTTTCTCACTTTTGGAGCTGTTAACACTCAAGTGGTGACCATTTATGGGATGTCTCAGTCACAGTAATGTGTATGTATTTTTTGTAACCAGGTCTGTTCCTAATACAAACAATACAGATGCATTACAGAAGACTTAAAAAATACAAAAGTTTAGTAAAGTCAGCCTTAACTAAGCCCACCATCCAGGAATACACCCTACACATTCTGTGTTTCCATCTGTAGACACATGCGTGTGGTGTGCATGGGTTCGTGTGTTTCGTTGGCTCTGACGGAGCACAGTTTTGCTGAGGCCCGAATGCCAATCCCGCCCCTGGGCGTTTCAGCGAACCGGGGAGTCCCCACTCACTGAGTCTGCACTTCCCCAGAGCCCTGCTTTCTCGCAGTGCCATGCAGGCCCAACGTGACTGGGTTTCACAGGGGAAATCACATGCTTCTGTGGGGTGTGGGTACCGGCAAAGGTTCAAAACACATTCCCAGCAAACACCGGGAGTCGACTTTCCTTCGGGTGAGTGGGTGTTTTTCCCCTACCTGGACCCCCATGCTATTCTCTTCCATTTGTGATAGCAACATGGAAGTTCAGCGTGGCCTCGTAAATCTTCTGTACCATAAAGAGCGAGGGCCTGGGCACCAAACTGTGTAAACACAGCTGGTATCCCGTAAAACTATTCAGATAACTCGCGTGTTTATTTTCTTCTTTCATACTCCGTCCGGGAATAGGACCTGTATACAGCAAATGTTTAACAGAAGATGAATATTATTAACTGTGGCACTGAAATAATTCCTGGAGAGCCAAAAGAAAGTGGAAATTCCACCAATACAATGGAAAACTACTACAGTATGTGAGGCTGATGCAGAAAGAGAAAAATCTCTGAATGGCGCCCAGGGAGTCAGTCCACAGGCAGCCTGGCTCAGCAGCGACACCGTGTGGTGAGAGGTGGTTGATTCTCAACAGCTCAGAGTATTTCGCGGGGAGCAGGGAGCAGAGAGCCAAGGCAGGCATCCAATCTGCAAGGCAGGTGATGAATCAAGGATGCGCCGTGTATTACAGATGCTGGGATGCCAACATCCTCTCACGTACCTTAATTACATGAGGATCAATGAGATCTAGTAAGAAAGCTGCAGGAAAGAAAACCAAATAGAAAGCACGACCCAGCTCTGTTCCCAATCTGTCATCCCTAACTATCTGTAAAAGCTAGAAATGCTGAGCCACCCCCGGCACAATGACCAGATGTTCCTAAATATCTCCACCTTGACATTAATAGGACAGCCCGAGGAAGTGAGCAGCTGCCTCCAGAAAGACTATCAAAGTCGGTGAGTATCCGTCTGCTTTCATATTCGTTTGCATCATAATCCCTTAAAGATTTTGTATGTAACCCAGGAACACACACTCTAACATCCTGAATTCCTGTATTTCCTTTAGCAGCAGATTCCAAGTCTTCTAGGAGGAGTAATAAGACTAAGAAATGCGGATATACACAACACTCATGGGCTCACTCACTCAGTTCTTGGGCTCCCAAGTAAAGAGGAACTCAGAAAAGCAGTCCGGAGACAGTGTCATCCACAGGATAGAGCTCCAAGCCCGAGCTGACCAACTGGAGGGCCCGAAATGAAAAGAGAACATTTCTGAAAATTGCTCTTCCCTGGTTATTATGTAATAAGGAACTTGGTCGGTGTGGTGACTGTATAGGGTATTTGTGGATCTGTACGTAGAACTAGTACTTGTTTTCATCGGGTTCAAACATTTCACTGCCAAGGTTTGTGAATGACGGTTACCAATCAGCCCCCCGTCCTCGCAGGCGGCCTAAAGAAACAAAAGAGCAGAAATATCAAGCCTCTACCGGGTATGTTGATGGAAGCAGACACACGGCACAAAGTCTCTGCTTGGGTCTGTCAGGTTATGTCCATCCTAAAGACACAGGAAACGCCTAGAACGCAAACCTTGGGAACACCGTTTCCTCTTCAGTGATTCGTCAAAGAGTCCAAAGGGGTGAGTCCCAAAGCCAGCTGGAACAACCAGGAAAGGTCAAAGACCATTGCCAAGGTCAGGCCTGGTCTGTCTGGCTCCATGACCTCAGAACAAGCAGGCATTTCCTCACATTTCCAGTCTCGGGAAGCGGAAGAGGGGGACAGAGAAGATTTAGGAGAGCGATAGTCACATCTCCCCTGGGACCAGTAACCCGCATCCATGAGGCTCTGCCCCCCCCCCTCCAAAGCAGGAGGGAACACAGGTGGGTAGTCTATAGGAGCTAAGGCCCTGAGGACCCACTTTACTTTGATAAAAGTCACAAGATGGACCTGATGCTTTTCCTTCTATTAACTGAACACAGAGACAAATGACAAGTTTTGAATTCCTGAGTTGAAGGCACAAAACCAAAGTCATATCTTTAATTCCTAAGAGCACCTATTAAAAAGAGTGCAAACTGGCTAAAAACCATAATGAAAACGCAATAAAAGAAGGTTCCTTAAAGGGGAAAAAAATCATCCATTGCAATATTATTCATTTTTAAAATTTAAAACAGTACCTACAGTCTATTTTTAGACTGGGCATCAGGCACTTTTAGGCACATTATACACATGTAATTTATCAAAACTCTCAATAATCTAATAATACTATTATTAATCACTGGATTTTCATTTTTTAAAGTTTATTTATTTTTGAGAGAGAGAGAGAGAGAGAGTGAGCACAAGCAGGAGAGGGACAGAGAGAGGGAGCTGCAGAATCTGAAGCAGGCTGCAGGCTGGGCGCTATCAGCGTGGAGCCCAATGCAGGGCTCAATCCCACAATCAGGAGACCACATCCTGAACTGAAACCAAGAGTCGGACGCTTAACCGACGCAGCCACCCCGGCACACATTTCTTGTAGAAATTATTTCTTGTAGACCTCACACAATCCTATAAGGTATCTTTTTAAAAATTTTTTTATGTTATAGATTTTTGAGGGGGGGGCACACATGCAAGTGGGGGAGGGGCAGAGAGGGAGGAAGACACAGGCTCCAGGCTCTGAGCTGTCAGCATGGAGCCCGACCCAGGGCTCGAACCCACGAGCCGCGAGATCATGACCTGACCTGAAGTCAGCGAGTCAATCGACTGAGCCGCCCAGGCGTCCCAATCCTATAAGGTGTCTTACACTATATCCCCCAGAGTTTATGCCGGTCTTCTACAAGTGACCACATCCCAACCAGCCTGCCTGCGGCTCTGCTCTCCTCTAAAAATTAAGTTTGCCAAGGGACAGAGTATAACTTAAAAGGAAATTCCTTCTCTTTTTTAAGAAATTTTTTAATGTTTATTTGTTTTTGAGAGACAGAGAAAGCGGGCGCATGCACACAGCATGGGGAGGGCGGAGGGGGGACAAGGGAAAGCAGGTAAGTCTGTTGTTTAGAGTCACTGGACTATGAGATATTTGCTAAACAGTTACATCACTGAACTCCCAAATCTCCCCGCTGAGGGGAGACGAGAAAAAAACCTGCAAAATAATCTGCCACAATTAATGAGAAATGGACAGCTTGACAAAGCGGAGCAAAGGGGATTAGCAGGAGACACCCCTAGAGAACTGGGCTGGCACCAAACGCAGACAAGAGATCAGGAACATTCCCGAACACACTCCCAGCTCCATAGGCATTTCCCTTTTTAGATACCCCTTGATCTAAACTGAAATCAGGAGCCCCCTTCCGCCACAAGATGGCAGACATCAGCACAAATGAAACAAAACTTGGCGTTTTCCTGTCCAAAGATTCACTGAGAAAGGCCCAAATCAGAAGAGAGGTTTTTAATCCCAAATGAATAAATAGTGATTTTCAAACACACTCTTGACGCATAAAAGAGTGACCCCTTTTCTTTAACCCTAAAGTGGATAGGATATGACCTTTAAGATTTAATACCTTCTAAACTCCCTTCTCTCCCTCCCTCCCTTACAAACACCAAAAATATCAGTTATCCTTGGATATCTTTAAGACAGTTCCCAAACCTGAAGTCAAAATAAAAACAGAAATCAACATTGAAACCCACCGCAACGGAACCCCTGAGGCAAAGGGTCACCTCGTGGAAGAAAGGCCTCCGAGGCACCCCCTTCTGGGCCGAGCACACACTCACCTGAGCCGCAGGCAGTAGGTAAAGAGGCGTTAAGGCAGGAGCCTGTCTTAGGTCACAGTTCAGGCCCAGCGTTGTCAGGATCTCCCTAAGGACTTCGTATCTTCTCTCGTTGCTTGATTTGAGCAGATTGAAGTCATCTTGGACTTGCACCACTGAGGAACTGGGAGGCAGTTCTAAGTGCGCCTGGGGGAAAAAAGACACCACTTGGTAAATCGGGGCATTTACTGACCTCAATAGGAATAATATCCTCACTGGCTTTTCTGAAAACTTGAACAGGAGTCCTAATCATCAACAGTATGTAAACATTGAACTTGAACATCTGGAAAGTAATGACAAGCAAGAAAAAGATTCAATGGAGCAGACTGAAACGGTGGCTGTCGGGCGGAAAAGCGGTGCTTGAAACGGGCCTGGGTGGTGATCTGACTCTGTCCAGGCCCCGACATTTATCACTGACCAGTCAGGGGACCGTGGGCAAGTCGCCTACCTTGATTATTTGACGAACACCAAAATGCCTAGAAATACAATTGCGCCGGGGCGCCTGGGCAGTTCATTAAGTGGAGCCTCCAACTTCGGCTCAGGTGGTGATTTCATGGTCCATGGGTTCAAGCCCCAGATCAGGCTCTGCGCTGACAGCGCGGAGCCTGCTTTGTTTCTTGTTTTTGCTTTTTAATTTTTTTTATGTTTTTTATTTTTTAATAAAATGTTTAATATTTATTTTTGAGAGACAGACAGAGACAGCGCAAGCAGGGGAGGGTCAGAGAGAGAGAGACACAGAATCTGAAGCGGCATGGAGCCTGTTTTGGATTCTCTGTCTCCCTTTCTCTCTCTCCCTACCCCGTACTCACTCACACTCATGCGCTCTCTCTCTAAAAATATATACACACACACACATATATATAAAGAAAAAAAGAAGCAGCAGCAAGAAATACAATTGTGCTGAGAACCCAAGTGAACTCCGCACTGAGCTCCGGGGGGCGTGACAGTCGTGTTGAAGTTCTCACTCTGTTACAACCACTGGGGAACCAGACCAGGAGGGCAGTAGCTCATTCATCATCGTATGAGTGTCTTCAGGCCCCCATGTAGAAGGAGTGGGGTTTGAGGGACCCCAGGAAGGCCCGCCCCACAACCCTCGGATTGAATTTTAGATTTAGGACTTTATCTGTCCAGTTCAGGCTTTGTTGCCCACTTCAAGTTAAAACAGCCCCAACTATCAACAAGGGTCTGTCTTGGTCTGAAGGAGCATGCCAGATCTTCTAGCTTCCTTCCGCTAGAACTTTCCTAGCAGTGACAAGTGCCTTGGTATAAAGGAACACGCTAGAACTTCTGGCCCTCTTGAGATCAGATTGTAAGTGGCCCTTAGAGTCTGGGAGGCTGCCAGAACATGGAGCGACGTAAGCACGTTTGCTTTATTTCATTTTGCTTTTGCCAGGGGTCCACTGTGGGTTTCTGTTGTGTGCTGAGCTCCTGACCTGCTAGTACAGGAGCATTATGAAAATCAGAAGCAAGGTGTCAGCCTTCAGACAACGTAAAATCTCTCAACTCCCACCCAAGCCTTCACCAAGTCAAAAATATTGTCCTTGGGGCACCTGGGTGGCTCATTAGGTTAAGTGTCCAACTTCGACTCAGGTCATGATCTCACGGTTCATGGGTTCGAGCCCCGTGTCAGGCTCTGTGCTGAATGCTTGCTCAGAGCCTGACGCCTGCTTCCGATTCTGTCTCCTTCTCTCTGCCCCTCCCCTCCACACACACACTCTGTCTCACTCTGTCTCTCAAAAAAAATAAATGTAAAAAAAATACTGTCCAAAACAGTCCAACTGTTCAAAGTCAATGGCCAATTTGAAAAGGTTTGTAGAGACTGTCCCACACGCTCCACCCCCAACCCCACACAGCAGGTCCACTG
This sequence comes from Helogale parvula, assembly GCA_004023845.1. Classification (NCBI taxonomy): domain Eukaryota; kingdom Metazoa; phylum Chordata; class Mammalia; order Carnivora; family Herpestidae; genus Helogale; species Helogale parvula. The sequence continues at coordinate 16,077 of PJEM01009413.1, forward strand.
GCCACTGAAACAGGGGTGAGTCTGTCCTCCAAAGAGCCCTGAAGAGGAGGGAGAAAATCCTTCAAAGCATCCAAAGCCTGCCTCCTTCACCCCTGCGTTCTCTCCCTAAACGGGGCCTCTCCCCTCCAGTGGACAAAGCCAGCGCTGGGGCAATGAGCAGAGCTGAGAGCCACGTTCAACGCGTGGAGCACGTGGCTCTCCTGGCGCTTACCCCTCCCTTACAGGAGGCAGAAACAAAATGAGCCAAGCGGGCCCCGGGCAGAGGGGTGAGCACGACGAACGGCACACGCACCCCCCAGGCAGAGGATACACAGGAGATCCGAGAAACACGCACATGAGGGCTGCTGAACTCCCTGTCACACAAGAGAAACAGGCCAAGGCGGGCCCCCAGGGCTCCAGGAGGTGACACGGACATGTGAGGAGTGCCTGCGTGGGTTTCAAGAGTCAGTGCTTCCACGGCAGAAGTGAGAAGAGGCTCGCTCCTCGGACTCTGGGCCCCAGTTCCCAGGACAGAAAAGCATGTGCTTCCGGATCTGCACTCCTGGTCCCTGTGGCGCCCAACAAACATCACATCCTCTGGCTGGAATACTGTTACCAAACCGATGGGTCCGTTTCTTTTTCTTTTTTTTTTTTTTAATTTTTATTTATTTTTGAGAGACAGAAAGAGACAGTGCGAGCAGGGAGGGTCAGAGAGAGAGGGAGACACAGAATCTGAAGGCAGGCTCCAGGCCCTGAGCTAGCTCAGCACAGAGCCCGATGCAGGGCTCGAACCTACAAACTGTGAGATCATGACCTGAGCCGAAGGCAGACGCTTAACCGACTGAACCACGCAGGCGCCTCCCAATGGGCCCATTTCTATCACTTGGCTTCTTCTAAATTTAAGGTTTTTTGACCAGACCAAAAGCCAGAACTAAAGCATCTCCACTCACAAACTGAGGGGACCGGGCTGGAGGGGGTGCGACGGGCATCTTGTGGGTATCACTGCTAACTCCCTCCAACGTACAGATGACTCCACAACACGGGAGGACCAGCACCAAAAGGCAACCGTGCCATGGTTGAGAAAGCTCACTATAAACACCCCACCGCTGCTCCCAGGTGCTAAGCCACAGAAGGAAATAAAATATTTTTAAATCCATTTGAGAGACATTTATTTGAGCAACTTCATGCCAAAGTCCTGGTCCATTTGATAATCAAATGCCAGCACGAATACACAGCCTTGAATTTCCCCTGCAAACCTGATCATTATAGCAAGCACACGAAAATCTCCTTTTTCTTTACGATGATGAATGCTAAAGGCATCCACACGCAGCTCCTTGGCCGTGAGACCGCCACCTACTATGCGGCTGCGGCTTGCCCTTGAAGTGCTTTGCGCCCTCTTACTGGGTTACAATCATTACTCCATTTATTAGAGACGAAGGCTATGAAATTGACCAAGGAAAGAGGAAACTAACCAGCCTGTGGTAACATTTATTGGCTGATCTCAGCGGCAAGGGACTGTAGGGACACAGGCCTGAGGAGAAAGCAGTGAGCCTGTCACACAGAGACTGGAAGTCATTTACAATCAAAAATGACATTCTAATCCTCTGAATCTGATTTTTGAAGCTGCATCATATTGCCTTTTTTTCTAGAGCGATGCAAGCGGTATCAAATTTTACGACAGTAACAGGGTCGATTTAAATGGTGCAGCCAGAGTGGCCGCGTAACTCCGAGACATGGATCGCAACAGTGCCGAATCAATTTTCTAGTACAAGTCTGTGCACAGGGGTGGTAAAAGTCACTATTCAAAACTGAAATACGGCTCTAGGAAGTCGGGTTTTTAAGTGGATTTTCTGAGAATGCACGGTTGCTATAGTTACCATCTTTGCAGAGAAAAAGATAAGAGGAACACTTATTAGGCCTCCGAACGAATCCATGCGCTTTGCAGCCTACATGAATCCTGCTTGGCTTGCACACATTCGTCTACCCTGATGTCCCGACCTCTTCACTGTAGGCATCCTTCCCCGAGCATTAGCTTAGGAACAAATGAGCGTACTTCGTAATAGTAAAGAGACAACTTTATGCCCCCGTGAAGCCTATTTGGTCAGAAAACCCAAGAGACTTAGCTCCTAGGACAGGATATGAAATGAAAATAAACAACAACAAAAAAGGGAAACAATTCTCTAATTCAATAAAAAGATCCCTGTAATAAAACAAAGTCTGTTACACCCATCCTGGGAACTATTCTGGGCAAAATATCTACATCTACTTAGTTTTCTCATTTAAGATAACAAATCCTTAAGGGGCGCCTGGGTGGCTCCGTCGGTTAAGTGTCCAACTTCGGCTCTGGTCATGATCTCGCTGTTTGTGAGTTCGAGCCCCGCATCAGGCTCTGTGCTGACAGCTCAGAGCCTGGAGCCTGCTTCAGATTCTGTATCTCCCTCTCTCTTTGCTCCTCCTCTGTCTCTGTCTCTCTCTCTCAAGAAGCAGTAAACATTTAAAAAAAAAAGAAAAAAAAATCCTTAAGAACAAGCAAACAAGCGTTCACCTAACTCTGACAAAAACTTCTGCCCTGAGGCATTAAAAAGTTTGCAATAAATGATCAGGAATTTTGAAATAGTCTCTCCTGCCTCGTTCTTAAACAAACAAAAAACTAAAAGAAAAAAGAAGGTCTGGGATAAAAGCAGCAGTTGAGCCAAAGGTTTTGGGAAGGGATGGGAAGGGAAGTGGCATGTGCTTCCCTCCTTCCGCTCTCTCCTTACCTGTACAGGAGGTAGGGCGGACCCTGCAACAACATGGGGGCTGCGGCACCAATCTCACCGCGCAGCTGAAAATGTGCGCGTAACTTTGTACTCCCCCAAGCTTAACTGGTAGCCTAGTGTTGACAGGAAGCCTTACCAATAGCATAAACGGCTGAGTAACACACATGTTGTATATTACACATATTAGACACTCTATCCCTACAATAAAGTAGGCTAGAGAAAAGGAAACTATCAAGAAAGTCATAAAGAACATAGGACACCTGGGTGACTCAGTCGGTCAAGCGTCTGACTCTTGATTTTGGTTCAGCTCATGATCTCAGGGTCATGGGATCGAGCCCCACCTCGGGCTCCACACTGGGCTTGGAGTCTGCTCAAGATTCTCTTTCCCTCTCTCTGCCCCTCCCACTTGTGTACACTCACGTGCTCTCGCTCTCTCCCTCTCTCTCTCTCTCTCTCTCTCACACACACACACACACACAAAGACAGAGAGAAAATCACAAGGAACAAAAAATACATTTATAGCACTGTACTGTATTTACCCAAAAATATCCACACAACTGGACCCATGCAGTTTAAAGTCGTGTTGTTTGCGGGTAGGTTGTATTAATTTGCCATAAAACTAAATCGCTTCAATATTCTATTTGAAATTTTTCTCAGCACGTAGATTTTAAGACTGACAAAATCAGAGAAGAATGGAGGGTTTGAAGTGCTCTCAGCACCCACTACCCCAGAAGTCGGTGAGCATCGTTCCCCTGGTCCCTGACACCGACTCAGTGTTGTCACGGGGTGGGTTCCAACCCTGAAAATCACCAGCCCAAGGCACTCAACTCCCTACATGAACTGAAGGTTCAATTACGTTGTGCTTGGAGACAAAAGAGTAAACTAATGTGTTTTGGAAAGATCAGTACCAGGACAGGTCAAAACAGGAAAGAATTCTGACGAATCCTCCATCAACCAGGAGTCTTTAACTGGCTGTGACACCTTCTGCGATGTCCCTCCATCACGAGGATTTGTTGAAATGGGACATTCGTATGACAGGAAAGCCCTCATCTAAACCTACTCACTGGCAGCAAAAGCTCCCAGCCAAGGATCAGAAGTACCCACGGAGCACAGACTCCTGACCCTTTCAGTGCGCAGCCTCAGAGAGCGTGCTCTCCGTCAGACGTCCCCAAAGATCACTGCCTGGATGGAGGCCTCCGTACCTGGCAAAGAACGGCTTCACCTCCGCGTGGGCCGAAAGGCACTTGCACTATCAGCCTGTCCTTGTCCTCGTTCTCCAGGTGGCCCCGGAGCCCGCCCGGGCTGAGCTGTCCCCCAGGGCCCTCCTCATACACGGAGCCGCTGCTCAGGACACTGAGCTCCACTTGGGTCTGGTCAGCCTTGGAGAAAACCAAGTTCTGGACTGTGTCCTGCAGGACGCTCTTGCTGGCCACCCGAACGCCGGCAAGCGTGAAGGGTGAACACAGCCCCAGCACTTTCCCTCCCTGAGAAAGGTAGGCCGTGAACTTCTTGGAAAGGTCTTCAGGAATCGCCTCCCTGGTGGCAATGACCAGCAACAGACAGTTGTCTGACCACGGGTCTCTGAGAGCACTCTCCCTCGACAGGTGGTATAACGTGTAGCGCTCGGTGTCCACACAGTCAGCCAGAACGGACCGGACCTCCTGGAACCTGCCCAGGGACTCCTGGGAGGCGGAGCCCACGTAGAAGAGGATGTTGGGTGCCCTTCCTGTGATGTTGACTGTCCTCCCTTCCCTGTCTGGGCAGATGTCATCAGCAATGTCCTCCAAACTGCCACTGGGGTCATATGGAAGATCTGGAATTTTCTCTGCAGATGCAAACTTGACAGATTCAATGGTGCTATTCTCAAGCTCCAAACACTCATGGCAACTAGACAGGTGGAGGTGACAGTGCTCGACGGAGCCCACTCCTCTGTCACCCTCCTCCGCAGGCTCGCTGCCCGAGCCACCATCCTTCCCCTGCGCGGGTTGTGCACCAAGAGCCTTGAGGTCATGTCCACAGACGTGCTCCATAACGTCTGGCTCGGGCTTGCTCTCAACAGAAGGTTCAGGATTCCGCTGTAGAGTCTGGGCCTGCTTGTTGGAGGCCTGACCCTTAAGTGCCTTCAGAGTGGACTCCTGCAAGTGCACTGCTGAAATACAAACAGAGGAGACAACCCGTCAACTCTTGTGCTTCGTCACGCAGCTCAGTTCAAGACGGCACGGTGCCATCCGCGCCCTGTGACTCCCGCTCCAGGGTGGCCCGCCTGCCAGTCCTGCAACTCTGCGGCGTCCTCTGGATCCACGTCATTGCTCCCACCTGCCAGGGTGAAGGGGGGGGCCTGATGACCCCCAGTGAAATCCCACCTTTCCACCACACCTGTCCCAGGTGAATCAGAGAGGTCACCGTGCCTACTTACTTACAGATTCCACTTCTTGGGCATCCGTCTCCTGTAAGAGAATGAATCTGAGAAACAAAAGAAGGCCTGAATCTAGCGTGTGCAGGCACAACCCCGCAGCAGGTGCTCTTGGGACACTTCCCAGGATCCATGCGAGAGAGGAGCCTTCGTGATACCTTATCTCAGGACTGAAACAGACGTTCACAATCACTGATTTACTGATGGGGCGCCTGGGCGGCTCAGTCGGTTAAGAGTCCGACTTCAGTTCAGGTCATGATCTCTGCAGTTCGTAAGCTCCAGCCCACTTAGCTAAGAGCCCGCTTCAGCTCCTCTGTTCCTCCTCTCTCCCTGTCCATACCCTGCTCACACTCTTGTCTCTCTCAAAAATAAACATTAAAACACACACACACACACACACACACACACACACACACACACACACGGGGCACCTGGGTGACTCAGTCAGTTAAATATCTGACTTCAGCTCAGGTCATGATCTCACAGCTCATGGGTCTGAGCCCTGCGTCGGGCTCTATGCTGACAGCTCAGAGCCTGGAGCTGCTTCAGATTCTGTGTCTCCCTCTCTCTGTCACTCCCTCTCTCTCTCTCTCAAAAATTAACAAACATTAATAAACATTTAAAAATGCTGACATTTATTGAGCACTTGCTATACATCTGACAGGGTATCAAGCACGTGCACATGTCAAATGAGGAAATTAAGTGCTTTACACGGATTTCTAGAGCCAGTAATACTCATTTGTGCAAGATACAAATGAAGGCTTTCATGGACACAGAAACCCAATTTTTAAGCCTAATTAAGGAAGAACATGTTGCATGTTTCCTAAAAAAATGATGTGTCCCCAAATATTGTAATACATTTTTTTAAATCCAAAAACTCCTAGAGGGGCACCTGGGTGGCTCAGTCAGTGGAGCATCTGACTTTAGCTCAGGTTATGATCTCACAGTTTGTGGGTTCAAGCCCTGTGTCGGGCTCGATACTGACAGCTAGCTCAGAGCCTGGAGCCTGCTTTGGATTCTGTATCTTCCTCTCTCTCTGACCCTCCCCTGCTTGTGCTGTCTCTCTTCTGTTTCTCAAAAATAAATAAAAAACAGAAAAATAAATTTTAAAAAAATTAAAATTTATGAAAATTTTAAAAGCACCGCAAAAAACCCTGACACGTGTATGAACCTCATACTATTAAAATTATATCCAAGCCACTGAATGCATTAAAGATAAGCATCAACCTTAAACCACACGGAACAAGAATGCTCAACAGTCCTTAGGTTAATAACCAATGGCTATAATGCAAACATTTTTTTTTAGTTTTTGTTATTTTATACCCAACCTGAGGCTTGAACTCATGACCCAGAGATCAAGAGTAGCATGCTCTTAAAACTGAGCCCACCAGGCGCCCCTGATGGAAACATTTCTAAAGTCACTTACAAACGATCTTTTGGGGTACCAGTCCATCAGCCATCTGGAGTCTATCTTCCATGAACGCCACCCCCAGCTTGCTGAAGTCGTCCACGCTTGCTTCAGCGATTAATTGGTAAGGGTCCCCAGGTCTGCAAGCTAACGGCAAACAGCAGTCGGACCACTTCACGATCTGAGAAAACATGGGTGAGGGAGGAGGCAGGCAAAGAGAGGGCGAGGTCATTCTTCTCTAAAATAACCAGATACTTTACTTTTCCCTTCAGCTCCCACCACTAAATTATAGCCAAACATAATGAGTCACCGGATATTGCATTTTATTAACATCAAAGTTGTTCGGGCTCGAAGGGTCTTGTTTCCACCAGACAACAAGGCATCCAAAGTACTAAATACAATCTCTTTTTTCAAAGCAATTGAGGTCCCAACCACTTTTCAAGGAGCTGATAGGGGAAAGGGGCATTCTCCAGACATGGAAACACATCAGTTTCCTTTCAGTAACAGGAAGGAGGAGAAGGCAAGAGGTCCACAATATCCGGTGACTTATAATGTAACCTGTGGACCAGTCTTTGCTCTAAGTGCGGTCCAAGACCAACTGCACCAGAACTCCCCAGGGGCACATGAAGACCGCACCCCTGCCCCCAGTCTGGGCTCTGCGCTCCGTCTGGTGCTCTGTCTGGGCAACTGCAGCCCGGGAATCCGAAGTTCTAAAGTGGCTTCCTATGGATTCCTAAAACTGGAAAACTCCAGAGAGCCCCTGCCTGTCCCCGTTCACATTCCCACCGCAAGGGGGCAGGGAAAAGGGGCCACGGCAAAACTGAGTCCTTGATGCACTCCAGTTTTTGTAGAAGACGAATGTGAAACTAGGACAAGAAGGGGACCCCAACGGGCGAGGAGCCGGGCTCTGGAGTCAAGGAGTTGGATCTGGGTCAGGCTGGGCTTATCTGTGTGTCCTCAGGCAAATCTCCGAGCCCCTGGAGTCCCAGCTCCCTCATTCCAGTCATCTTAGAGGTTTGTTGTGTTAATGAGATTAAGGAGTATATGTAAAGCCCCCAGCAGAAGGCCTGGGACAGAAAAAGTGTTCAATTAACAAAAGCCACTCTGATTAGCTGTTACGAAGTTGATTTTAAAAGCAAGTAAATAGAGCGTTCTTTTTTCAAGATGCCACAAATCATTTCCCTGCTTCCCAAAATAAACTGCCTCAGAGATACATTGCCCCAAATTTCATAAACAGAAATAAATGACCTTAAATTCCACTTTTTTGTATTGAGAGGTTAGGTTTTTAGAAGTAACTCTTGCTGAAAACAATGAAAAAGTGCTGGGTAACATCAATAAAACATCATGCTAACAGCACTGAAGAAACAGCCAGATAACCAAGTGCTGTCAGGCCCGAGACTGGGGCAAATCCCAACCCGACAGAAGTACGGGGAATTTCCCCACAAGCCACGCCTGGTCGGCACCTGATCATCGAGGAAATGTGGGGTTCAAAATCAAGGTCCATGACTTCTCGGCCTTTTGGCTAAGATCAAGTGCAAAAGTCAAGGTCCACTTGGCATTATAGGTCAGACATATAGATCAATGGAACAGAACTGAAAGCACAGAAATAAACACATACATCTACAGACAACTGATTTTGGACAAGGTTGCCCAGACAAGTCAACAGAGAAGGAACAATCTTTTCAAAGACAGTGCTGCTAGAACTAGGTATCTATGTGCAAAGGAATGAAAGTGAACCCCTACCTCAGGCCATTTGCACCAGGTACAAAAATCAACTCGAACTGAACCAAATCCTCAATGTAAGAGCTAAAACTACAAAATTCTTAGAACAAAACAGGCATAAATCATCATGACCTTGGACAAAGCAATGCTTTCTCTGGCAGGACACCATATGTACAAGCAAGAACAAAAAAAAAAACCAGATTAACTGGACTTCATCAAAATCTTTATGCTTCAGAGAACAGCTTCAAGGAAATGGAAAAAAAAATCCACAAAATGGAAGAAAGTATTTGCAAATCACGTATCTGATAAAAGACTTGCATCTACAATGTATAAAAATATATAAAGAACTACAGCGATAAAGACAAAACACCCTATTTGAAAGCAAAGGATCCGAACAGACATTTCTCCAAAGAAAATAAGTAGCAATAAGCACTTGAAAAGATGCACAACATCCCCAACTAGTCATTAGGGACACACAGAACTGCAATGCAATACTTCACCTCTACTGGGCTGGATATAATCAAAAAGATGGCTACAAACAAGTATTATGATGTTGAAAAATCAGAAGGCCACGACATTGCTGATAGAAACATAAAATGGTGCAGTCTCTTTGGAAAAGACTTGGGGCACCTGGGTGGCTCTGTCAGTTAAGAATCCAACGTTTAGCTCAGGTCATGATCTCACAGCTCAGGAGTTCGAGTCCTGAGCCAAGCTCTGTGCTCACAGCTTCAGCTTCTGTGTCTCCCTCTCTCTCTGCGCCTGCCCCCCCCCCCAAAAAATAAACAAACATTAAGAAAAAAGGCCAGACAGTTCTTCAAAAAGTTAAACACAGAATTACCAAACGACCAAGCAATTCCACTTCTAAGTATGTAACTAAAGGAACTGAAAAATATATGTCCACACACAGGTGTTCACAGCAGCATTAATCACAATAACCAAAGAGTAGAAACAACCCAAAGGTCCATCAACAGATGGAGGGATAAAGCAAATGTATCTGTCCATAGAGTGGAGTCACATTCAGCCATGAGAAAGAATGAATGTCACATGTAGGTGAGTGTCACATGTCACAAGTACGTCACATCACACCTACGTGTCACAACATGGTTGCATCTTGAATACATGATGCTAAGTGAAGGAAGCCAATAACTAAAGGTCACATATTACACGCTTCTATGTGTATGAACTATCCAAAACAGTTACAGTTAGAAAGTAGATTAAAGGTTGCCAAGCCAGGGATCAGGGAGCAGAGAGCGGCTGCCGATGGATACGTAGTTTCTTTGGGGCACAATGAAAATCGGTGATGACTGTCCAGCTAATGAATTATAATTGTATACTTTAAAAGGATGAGGTTTCGGGTATGGGAACTATACCTCAGTTTTAAAAAGGAAAAGGAAAAGAATCAAGGCAGTTTGCTCACTTCCACACTGTTGCAGGACACTCTAGATAGTGGGAGGAGCCCAGAGCCCAACTTCCGGAACTGGGTCCTGGCTCCTCGGGCTAAGAGCTGTGGGGCTCAAGCAAGTTACTCGAATTCTCTGTGCTCGGGTTTCCTGTCTGTAAGGCGGAAATAGTAAGACTACCTCCCTCAGAAGGGAAAGAAAATGGGAGTAATGCACAGAGTACCTGCTCCATAGAGAGGCAGTCTCACATTCTAAACCTGGAGTCCTCAAAGCAGTAAGGTCCTCAGTGAGGACGGTATAACCCCGAAAGTGGGGAAAAAAAAACTGGTTTGAGGGTGGGGAGGGGTGAAAAAAGTTCTAGATATCACAAGAGTTACAGCCCTCCAAGGGTGAACTCCACCCCACAAAATCTTATTCCTTAGTATTTCATTTCTCTCCTTAGAATTCAAATTGAATCTCATGTTTCTCATTCAAGAAGTCATTTTAAAAGCTGGGAATCACTGTCTTGGAAAAATAATGACTGCAAGTCCTTTATGGTCAAAAGGTGGAAACCCACCGAGGTGCCTGGGTGGCTCAATCGGTTAAGCGTCTGATTTCAGCTCAGGTCATGGTCTTGTGGTCCGTGAGTTTGAGCTCCATGCCAGGCTCTGTGCTGACTGCTCAGAGCCTGGAGCCTGCTTGGGATTCTGTGTGTGTGTCTCTCTCTGCCCCTCCCCCACTCATATTCTGTCTCTCAAAAATGAATAAATTTTTTTTTAAAAAAGGTGGAAACCCACTAATGGGTCTAGAATATTTGGAGAAGGAATCTCGGAATTTTCTTTTAGCTCTGCACGTGGCCTTCCTACCACTTGATCACGTACTCGACGTTTCAAGTCTGACATCTCTGATCCAGGAGGAGAGCAGAGCTCAGAAGCTAACAGTTCTGATTTCGCTGACTTCCAGCTCTGAGACTAGAGGAAGGAAGTCAGCTCAGGAGGATGAGAAGATAAACTATCGCCTTGGCAAGAGCGGACTTCGCAGAGGAGGGCGCACGGGAAACGTGAAAAGGAACCCGGTGACCAACGTCCTGCATGAGGCTAAGAGCATGGCTGTCCTCGGGGCTGTGGCTGGCAATCACGGAGCAAGGAGAAACACTCAGCCAATGGAGACTCAGCCCAGGGGTTATTTATTCCAAAGCCGATTTAGCACCCTGTTGGAGCAGGCACTGCTGGAGAGCTGTGCCTCCAAGTAAACATTTAGAGTAAAAGGAGCCAATAATTAAATTCTCAACCCCCACCCCCCAAATGGGAGGGGAGACACGGAGATGCACGAAGGGGAGATAAATGAAGCGTGGGAAGAGCAGGAAGCAGCCAGAGAACAATACACATCCCTGATCAGGTTTCTCAACTCAGCCAGCTATTTCCTCACCTAAGTGCATTTCCTTTTCGTGGAAACGTGGTCTGCGAGCCACAGACCGAGCAAACTCTTCAAGCAGCGCTGTCTGCTCCATCCAAGCAAAGCCACCCTGTCACTGACGCGTCCAGGGGCCGTTTGTCTAAAGGCAAACAGGACACTTCCGGTTTGCCCTTCAAGGTGGCAACAAAGGGACTGAGAAAGAAAGGGGAAGTCACACCGAAGGCTTACTGCCATAGATCAAAGCTAAGGAAGCCCCGGTGGGCCCTACTCAAAGGGATTTCCTGGCTTAGAAATCCCTTCCACAAGCAAAGCTGGTGACTTGTCATTACCCCGAGTGACAGACAGCAGGCAGCGGTGGTGCACCTGCTCTCCTCAATGCACGGCCATGAGGAAGGCAGGGGCCAAAGGCACTCAGCTCTCGGGCGTGGCTCTCCAAGTGTCCTTCCCAAGGCTGCCCGCAGCACATGGGGGGCTGAAGTTCCACAGCAGATGTGGGAATGAGGTTTCAACGGCCAGTTGACAGTCAACCAGGTGATGATTAATTAATTCTAAGTGCCAACTCAGCTAGGCCGTGGTCCCCAGATATGGGGCCAAATTTCCATCCTGATGTGTGACCATGAAGGTAGTTTTTAGATGTGATTAACTTTTTAAGTCAGTGGACTTTGAGTCAAGCAGATTATCCACCATGTGGGTGAGCCCCGCCCAATCAGTTGAAGGCCTTCTGAGAAAAAGACTGAGGTCCCCCAGGGAAGAAGGAATTCTGTCCTCACATGACCTCCTGACTCAAGCAGCCACACCTACTCTTCCCTGGGGGTCCAGCCTCTCCACCTACCCTGCAGATTTTGGAGGAGCAGACTCTACAATCAGGGGAAGCAATGCCTTAAAATAATTCTTTCTGTCTCTCTCTCCCTACCACCACCCTTCCTCCTCCTCCATATATGTGTAAATGTACACATATGCACACATGTGCGCACACGCGCACACACACACCCTGCTGGGTCTGCTTCTCTGAAGAGCCCAGACTGAAACAAGTTACAATCAATTCTCCAGAGTCAGATAACTGATGTTGCTCATGTGCTTGGCTCTTGTTCCTTTCTTCCAGATCAACTTATTACACATTAGGTTTTTATAAATTTTTTGACAATGATTTTGAGAGTGTAAGCAGAGGAGGGGCAGAAAGTGAGAGAGGGAGCACAGAGCCTGACACGGGGCTCGAACCCACGACTGTCAGGTCATGACCTGAGCCAAAGTCGGATGCTCAAACAATTGAGCCACCCGGGCACCCCTGGTTTTTAAAATTTCTAGTGACAAGCCGGACAAAGGAGTGTGAGGCACGCAGAGATGGGAAGAATGGGATGCTGGGAGAGAGAAGGAAGGCGGTTGTCTCCGGCGTGTGGCCTTCAGGTTTGGAAACACGGAGGAAAAGGATTATGACAAACTTCATTCTCACACTCTGTTATTCCAAAGAATAACATGCCCTGTGGCACTTTTAGGAGAAGGGTGTCAGAAAATCGAGTGACAGTATAAGGGACGTCACAACCCCATAAGCTGACGGTGAAACTAAGCGGTCCTTGAAAACCAGGACAAAGCAGACACCCAAGGAAAAGGAGGGTCCAAGTATCTCAATCTTCTGAGTAACTGAGAGTTAGAAAATAATGGAAATATCCTTGTCGGCACACGCTTTTACTATTTCTTGGGTTCCAGATGTGTCCCCTAAGATCTGAGGCCCCCTAAGGTGTACTGCATTAACACCCCGAGGGCTGGCTGCCCACGTGACATGCCCAAACCCCTGAGGCTGGGAAGCTGAGCAAGAGTTTTAGAAGTTTTAGAAGACACCCAGGTGTTCTAGTCACCCCTCACTGCGTAACAAACAACCCCCGATTCTAGTGGCTTAAGCGAATCGTTTATTTTGCTCAGTCGCAACATGGGCAGGGCTCGGCAGGGGACAGTTCATCACTGGAGGCTCCAATTTCACTGGACCATGTGCGGGAGCCCCAGGTGCAAACTTCTGTGAGCGTCTGCCCCTGCTGTTCTGCCTGGGAAGCCCTTCCCTCCTCTGCACCAAATTCCTGATTTTTTCCTTTAAAACTCAGATACGGCCTCTGCTGAACGGTCCCTCCTCACCTCACCACTATCTAGAGGTTGCCACCGCCCCCAACCCGTGGCTTCTCACTGCACTTGTCATGGTGACAGTTCAAGTGTTCCTTCTCTTAGCTGTCTTCCTTCCCACACTGCGAGCTCCTTAAGATGACAGGGACCATCACCTCCGAATGCATCTTTCATCTCCACACGACGCGTGACTCCAGCTCTGGCATACAAGCTAGATAAACCCTGCATGCATGAATTTTCTGCAGCAAAAGAATTACGTAAGTTTACTGGGTCATCAATTCTTACTAAATAGGACTGTGGATATTGGTACAGAAGATATCGAAAATTGAGCTCAATCTACCATGCTTCGCTGGCATTTGTTTTCGCCCCTCGCAAAATAACTGGAACACGGTAGGTGGTCAATAAATAGGTTAATGAATAAGTGAAAACATGAATATATGAATGCTACATTTTTTGAAAAACTGAATTTCTAAGATTCACTTACTTGTTGTTAGGGTCTACAGGATGGCCACAAAGGAAAGCCATTTGAGCTATCCCAAATTCAAAGAGATATTTTCAATATCTATAGGAGTTCTATAATGCTAGAAATATGGAAGAACGTAACCTTTTGTTAAGTTCAAAAGTTTTTCAGACATTTCTATTTCCAATTTAATATCTTACTGTCTTGTTAAACTCAAATGACTTTTTAAAATTTTTTGTTTATTTTTTTTTTTTTAATTTTTGAGAGAGAGAGAGAGACAGACAGACAGAGTTTGAGCAGGGGAGGGGTAGAGAGAGAGACACACACAGAATCCGAAGCAGGCTCCAGGCCCTGAGCTGTCAGCACAAAGCCAGACTCGGGGCTCGAACTCAAGAACTGTAAGATCAAGACCTGAGCCGAAGTCAGATGCTTAACCGACTAAGCCACCCAGGCGTCCCAAAACTCAAATGACTTTAGAGCGAAGAGCAAAATAGATTCATAAGAGCCCCCTCAAAATGCAAAATCCCACTAAGCAATCAACCTGAATGAGGACAGTGAGATATGAGATTGACTCCTTTTTTTTTTTTTAAACTTTTTTAAAGTTTATTTAGAGAGAAAGAGAGAAGGAGAGAGGGAGAGAGAGAGCATGCACATGTGGGGGAGGTGCAGGGAGAAAACTGGAAAGAGAGAATCCCATACCCCAACAAGGCACTCAAGTACTCAAATTCAGGACCATGAAATCATGACCTGAGCTGAAATAAAGAGTTGGACGCTTAACTAACTCCTTTCTAAAGTAGACTCCATGTCCAACGCAGGGCTCGAACTCATGACCCCGAGATCAAGAGTTGCATGTTGTACAGACTAAGCGAGCCAGGCACCTGAGATTAGCTCCTTTTCAAGTCTGAAGGGCCAACTTATAAAATGGAGCTGGGTGGAATAGCCAGGGTGGTCCAAAAATCAGCTCTAAATGTCTCCGGCTCCCAGCTGCAGGACCCACCAAGCCATCCTCTGATCATAAATAAATGAATTAATTGGACAGTAGCTGCCTTCCCTGGTGGGCAGGCTTCTCTCTACCTCAAAAAATTAAGAAATAAGTAAGGTATTACCATTAAGCAAGATCTTTCTAATTAAAAAAATTTTTTTCACGTTTACTTTTGAGAGAAAGAAAGAGTGTGAGTGCGGGAGGGGCAGAGAGAGCTGGAGACACTGACTCTGAGGCAGGTCCAGGCTCCAGGCTTCAGCATAGAGCCCGACGCGGGGCTTGAGCCCACAAACCGTGAGATCATGACCTGAGTCGAAGTCGGATGCTCAACCCACTGAGCCACCCAGGCGTCCTGCCATTAAACAAAATCTTAATTAAATCTTTGTTAGAATATATATATTAAATGAAATGGTAACTGTGAGAAATACTAATTATCTCCCAGGATCTTCTAGTCTGTCTTTCTTCCCTTCAACCCAAGGCTGTCCAGCTAGGACTGCAGTTCTCAGCCTGCCCTGCAGCTGCCGGGACAGGAGCAGAAGTGACCCGTGACTTCTGGGTCACAGTTTTTAAAGAGGAAGCTGGCTGGCTCCCACCTTCTCTAGTCCCCCATCCTGAGGGCTAGAATGTGCATGGGGTTAACAGCGGTGGCTGGGTATGAACCAGTCTCTACCAAGAGAGAGAACAAGGCTGGCACAGGGCAGATAACAGCAGTAAGACAGAAGGAAACTAGGTCCCTGGAGACTCTGACAGAGCAGAACCACCTCCACAAGGGGGAGAGAGAAACTTCTAGCTTGTGTGCCCAGCTGCATTTCTGGGTCTGATACAGTAGCTGAGCCTCTACCCTACATAGCACAGTGACTGTGTTCCGTCAGATGCTATACATCTCTTAACCCCATAAAGATACATAAGTAAGGGGCGCCGGGGCGGCTCAGTGCAACTCTTACTTTCGGCTCAGGTCAGGATCTCACAGTTCGTGAGTTTGATCCCCACATTACGCTCTGTGTTGACAGTACAGGGCGTGCTTGGGATTCTGTCTGCTTTTTTTTCCACCCTTCCCCTGCTTGTGCTTGCTCTCTCTCTCGCTCTCTCTCTCAAAATATATAAATAAACTTAAAACAAAAGATCTACAATTAAGTAACAATGACTTAGGAAGTTAAGAGCGCAGCAGTCACAGTTTGTGTTAAGAATCTGCACACATTTGATATTTTATATAATTGCAATCATTTTAGGAATTTTGGCCTTGGTTTTGGGTTGAAATCTTTAAAAATATACATGTAATGTTAGCATAGATAAGAAAACATCAAGCTTGCTGTAAGTTTAATAATTTATAAAATTGGGGCGTCTGGGTAGCTCAGTTGGTTGAGCATCCAACTCTTGACTTCAGCTCAAGTCATGACCACAGGGTCGTGGGATCGAGCCCTGCCTTGTGCTCTGTGATGAGTGTGGAGCCTGCTCGGGATTCTCTTTCCCTCTCTCCCTCTGCCCCGTCCCCCACTTGCTCGTTCTCTCTCTCTCCCCACTCTAAAATAAAAATAATAATAATAATTTATAAGAATTATGTAAGTGTCCAGAAAGATGGTGTGTGGTCACTTAGATGACTTACATACCTAAAAGAAACTGGTTTGGGACAGCTGGGTGGCTCAGTTGGTTGAGCATCTGACTTTGGCTCAGGTCATGCTCTCACGTTCATGGGTTTGTGCCCCGCGTCGGGCTCTGTGCTGACAGCTTGGAGTCTGGAGCTTGTCTTCAGATTCTGTGTCTCCCTCTCTCTCTGACCCTCCCCTGCTCACGCTGTCTTTCTCTCTCTCTCAAAAGTAAATTAAACATTAAAAAAAAATTTTTAAGGAAACTGGTCTGGGGAGGGAGGGGGCAGGGGAGGTAGAACAGCTAGATAGACTCTGAGGGGTCACATAGGTTCCATTTCCATACTGAGTGGTGAATTCGTGGGTATTTATCCTACAAATTTCAAAGTCATGAGTGAATGAGGGCCATGTGTAACCAACAATGAGAGGACCTTCTGATCAAGGATTAGGATTAATCCAAACCTGGGTAGCCAGAATCCAGAAATAAAACAAAATATTGTAAGCTATTTGAGCTTGTAAACAAGTATTATTCAGAAATGCCATTAAAAGTAATTTCAAACTTTTGCTAAACTTCTAAGAGTGGTAAAGTAGGACTTGAAAGCCCGAATCAGAACTATTAGGTTACCACAAATGGGCTCTTCATAGGTTTAAAAAAAAAAAAAAAAAGCCAAGTATTTATTGGCAATTTCATGATTCAAACTAATTGAACATGTCATTTGTCATTGTAATACATTGAAACCACTGTTTTAGGGGCGCCTGGGTGGCTCGGTCGGTTAAGTGTCCAACTTCGGCTCAGGTCATGATGTCACAGCTTGAGTTCAAGCCCCGCATCGAGCTCTGTGCTGACAGCTCAGAGCCTGGAGCTGCCTCAGATTCTTTGTCTCCCTCTTTCTCTCTGCCCCTCCCCGCTTGTTTTCTCTCTCTTTCTCTCTCTCTCTCTCCCTCCCTCAAAAACAAATAAACATTTAAAAAAATTTTTTTGAAGAAAAGAAAAGTCATTGTTTTAAACAAAAAGAATGGCACGCAGGAGCCCAGTCAGTTAAGCATCCAACGCTTGATTTGGGCTCAGGTCATGATCCCAAGGTCGTGGGATCAAGCCCCACATCAGGCTTGACACTGGGCATAGAGCCTCCTTGGGATTCTCTCTTTCTCTCTCTCTCTCTCTCTCTCTGTCCCTTCCCCACACACTCACTCATTCACTCTCTCTCTCAAAAAAATAAAATAAAATTTTATAAACAAAAAATTAAAAAGAAATAAAAATCATGCTTAAGTTCAACAAAATACTTCACATCACCAATTGGCACCTTTCTACCAAACACAAGAGAGGAGCTGCAAGCTTTGGCCTTGGGTCAGTACGAGTTTGTTGCTGTAACTAGGAAACCACAACGTCTAGATCTCTAGGAACTAATGTATTCTCTTGACTACTAAAGGGTATGGACGTTGCTTCCAACTTTATCTGCCACTCGGCAGCTGGTGGCTTTCTTTTTAAGATCTTTTTATTTGTGAGTAATTTCTACACCCAACGTGGCGATGGAACTCACTACCTCAAGGTTAACAGTAACAAACACCCCCCTCTGACTAAGCCAGCCATGCGCCCGGCAGCTGGTGGCTTCAGAAGTGTCATTTAATCTTATGACTGCAGTTTTCTTCTCTTGAAAATGACAAGAATAAGGGATGTCCGGGTGGCTCAGTCGGTGAAGCATCTGACCTTGGCTCAGGCCGTGATCTCAAGGTTCGTGAGTTTGAGCCTCGCATCACGTGTCCGCTGTCAGCTCCCAGCGCGGAGCCTGCTTCAGATCCTCTGTCTCTCTCTCTCTCTCTGGCTCTCCCCTGCACATGTTCTCTCTCAAAACTAAACTTTAGAAAGTAAATAATCGACAAGAATAATAGTTCACAGAATTGTAAGCACTGAAGTAATGTATGTAAAATACCCAGCAGGAGCTTGATAAATGGTATCATTATTATCCTAAGTCTCTAGAAGGCTAGAAGAAACACCGGCCTGCCAGAGGGACCAGAGTGTCACAGCACACTGGACTGCCACCTGCGAAATCCCATGCCCCTCCTGAATTACGAACACAGTTTCTTGCGCTCCTTTTTTTTAAATATTTATTTTTGAGAGAGACAGGCAGACAGAGCACAAGCGGGGGAGGGGCAGAGAGAGAGGGAGACACAGAATCCGAAGCAGGCTCCAGGCTCTGAGCTAGCTGCCAGCACAGAGCCCGATGTGGGGCTCGAACTCACGAACCGTGAGATCATGACCTGAGCCGAACTCGGCCGTTCAACCGACTGAGCCACCCAGGCGCCCCTTGCACTCCTTTAAACATCTTCACGTATCTCACAGCTCTTATTTCAATCTATCTTGAATTCTAGTCATTTATTTCTGGTCTTCCTCTTCTCTTCCTTTTCTCTCATCCCAATACAGTTTCTTTTTTTTTTTTAAGTTTTATTTCTTTTTATTTTTTTAATTTATGTTTGAGAGACAGAGAGAGATAGCACGAGCAGGGGAGGGTCAAAGAGAGAGGGAGACACAGAATCCGAAGCAGCCTCCAGGCTCTGAGCTAGCCATCAGCACAGAGCCCGATGCGGGGCTCGAACCCGCGAACCGTGAGATCATGACCTGAGCTGAAGCCGGAAACTTAACCGACTGAGTCACCCAGGCGCCCCCCAATACAGTTTCTTAAAGACGGAGCTTGTGAAATGGAAATCCAGTGACCACAGTCATCATCAGCAAACCCCTGCTGCGTCAGCTAGTGGCGCGCAGGGAACACACAGTGGCTGAGTGAAGACAAGGACTCAGCACAGACACCAAGGCTGGGCTAGGCTCAGACCTCCATGAGCCCAAGGGCATGACTGTGTCTGCGGGGAAGGCATCCCCCGAAGCCTGCGCGAGAGTGTGGGTTCCCCTGGATTTGTGTCCACAAAGAGAACCTGGCCATCGAGAGGAAAACCACGGACACCAGACAGGACGACACTTTCACGGTTTAGACACAAAGATCTGTGGCTGAGCACGGGATGAAGGATGGAAATGAAGGAGGTGAGCACCTGGGCGGGAGGGGGGGGGGTGTTCACAGAATTCGAACCTTAATGGCAAGAAGGACACAGGCGGTGGGAGGAGGAACAGGCTGGGGAGTTCCTCTAAAACTTTATTTTTTCAAGCAGAGAAATACCAACAACCACTCTCGGTCAGGTTCTTAACCTTGAAGTGTTTTCATAGTACTCCAGGGGAGAGGTCTAGGAAGGCGCGGCGATACAGATCGACCACTCAGACCGACGTGAAGAAGCTGGAGGGACGGACTGGACGCCCCTCCAGCCGCACTGCCCGCCGAAAACATAACGTGAGCCACAAACACGAGCCACCCAGGCAGATTTTCTAGTAGCCACATTAAAAAAGTAAGAAAGAAACAGGTGAAAATAATTTTATTAATATATTTTTATTTAACCCAAAATATCCAACTAAGAAAGGGAGTTTAAAAGGCCAGGAAAGAACACTCATAGAAATAAACAAATCTAGGGGCACCTGGGTGGCTCAGTCAGTTAGGCATCGGACTTCGGCTCAGGTCATGATCTGGCGGCTCACGAGTTTGAGCCCCACGCCGGGCTCTGTGCTGACAGCTCCGAGCCTGGAGCCCGCTTCAGATTCTGGGTCTCCCTCTCTCTCTCTACCCCTGCCCCTCCCCGTCTCATGCTCACATTCTCTTTCTCCCTTTCTCTATCAAAAATAAACATTACAAAAAAATTTTTTAAGAAATAGAAAAAACAAGTTTACTTTTGGTTAAGACATAGTTTTTCTTATGGGACACAAGTGAAACAGGTTACTCACGGCTTCTGAAGAAGAAGATGGTCTCTGTAAATTCTCGCCTTGAACCCAAATGCTCTCAGTTACAAACGCTATGTGCTCGGCTTCGAGTATAAAAGGAGAAACAAGAAATAGGGCCCATTTGTTCAAGTCATCAATGGACTGGATGGGGGGAAAGAAACACACAAAAAGGGGAGGGGATTCAATATCACTTCAAATCACAACAGCCACGTGTATCAAGATCCAGAACGTCCCTTCCTCTGGAATCCCAGGTGCTCTAAGCGAGGTTATCGGATGCGCTCCTGTAGCCCACATTAACCCTGTGTTTCCTGGTGAGCTGTGGCAATTTAACCCCCTGCGCCATCCCTTCTATGACTCATGACAACTTTAACATCTCTAGATACATGTTCTCAACAATTCGTTCTGAAGCTGGGCTCGCCCCCACCATTCCTTCCTGTTGAGGACTCGGGGAGCTCTCCAAATTACAACTCAGAAGCACACTTAAAGGTGAGGAGGCTGAGAAGTGCATGCTGGTCACACGAAGCCTGTTACTACCAGAAGCCTGAAGAACTGCTCTTCCATTTTCTCCAGCCATTACAGCATCAACACTGGTTATCAGATTGGATATGTCCATTTACCTGTGCTCTCCCTGAAATCCCGCTAAAAGTAGACTAAATTAATTTTACAAGGCTTTAATCCACTAAAACCAAGGCAGATCCAGAGCAGAAAAGCTGAAAACTAAGGCTGCAGGAGGTGAGCCCTATCACTGCCACCAAAACATGGTCAAGCTCAGGGGCAACTGGGTGGCTCAGTCAACTGAGCGTCTGACTTTGGCTCAAATTCTGATCTCACAGTTCTTGGGTTCGAGCTCCGCATCAGGCTCTGTGCTGACGGCTCAGATTTGGATTCTGTCTCCCTCTCTCTCTGCCCCTCCCCTGCTCACACTCTGTCTCTGTCTCTCTCTCTCTCCCTCTCTCTCTCAAAAATAAGCATTAAAATAGCAAAACAGTCAAGCCCCACACAATGCCTACCAGTTCAAATCCGCACTTGCTGAGAGGATCAAAAAGTGTTTATACTTGGCCTAGTGCAGTATTAATAAATGGCTACTGAACTAATTAATAAATGAAAATTTGGAGAAGAAAAGCCTCCCTTCCATGGTTACATTTAATTAGCAGTAAAGCAATTGACAACAAAAAACAGGGGTGTCTGGAGGGCTTGTCGGTTGAGCATCCAACACTGGCTCAAGTCATGATCTTGCAGTTCATGGGTTCCAGCCCAGCATCAAGCTTTGCACTGTCATCGTGGAGCCTGCTTTGCACTGTCTCCCACTCTCTCTCTGCCCCTCCCCTGCTTGCTCTTTCTCACTCTTTCTCTCTCTCTCTTAAAAATGAACAAACAGGGGCGTCTGGGTGGCTCTGTTGGGTGAGCGTCTGGCTTCGGCTCAAGTCATGATCTCACAGTTCATGGGTTCGAGACCTGTATCGGGCTCTGTGCTGACAGCTCAGGGCCTGGAGCCTGCTTCAGATTCTGTGTCTGCCTCTCTCTCTGACCCTCTCCTGCTCATGCTCTCTCTTTCTCTCTCTCTCTCTCTCAAAAATAAATAAAACATTTTAAAAAATGAATACATTAAATTAAAAAAAATTTTTTAAGAAAACAGATTGTCCACCTTACTCAAACACAGAATATGTACATATTAAACAAAAAGCTTAAAATTCCCAGTTGGGGGCGCTTGAGTGGCTCAGTCAGTTGGATGGCCCGTTTCTGATTTCAGCTCAAGTCATGATCTCACAGGTTCATAGGTTCAAGCCCTGGAATGGGCTCTGCAGTGCCTGCTTGGAATTCGGTCTTTCTCTCTGCCCCTCCCCCCTAAAATAAATAAATAAACATTAAAATGTTTTGTATAAACTTTTTGGTTATACTTATCAATTTCTGGGGGACCTTCAATTATATAAATGTCTACATTCTATTTATCGGACTTTAAATATACGAAATGTGGAGACAACAAAGTCATAAGATTCATTTCTGTAAAGTTACTTCAGTCCAGGAAAACCGACAATAGGGTGTGTAGCGAACCAAATCATTAGCCCCACAATATTTTAGATCTTTAATTAACAGCAGCCAATCACAAAGTCAAGCCTTCCAATTCCAGGCCTTAAACATCCAAGCTAAAACCTAACAACCACTAACCACTCCGTCATTCACAGAAGTACTGAGTGACTATCACAGGCAAGTTTTTAAGCAAAAGAGACCCAATTCCTAGGGAGAAAAAGATAAAAACTGGAAACATGACGGATGATTTAAAGTTTAACTGGGCACAGAGCAGGCCAGTCCCAGCTAGTCTGAAGAATGAGGAATATCTCCTTGAGACAGTTATCTGAGCAAAGCTGTAGGGTGAGGAAAAGTTAATGTCAAATGCCAAGAGCACGTGAGGTTACAACATCCCGGAAAGCCCAAGGCTACTGTGGCCCGGGTGCCCCCACCGTGGGCTGGAGCCGCCGGAAAGAACTGAAAAGCACTAGTTACAGTTATGGTAGTTAAAAAAGGCCAATAACATCATAGAGAGGTTTCAAAAGCAAAACTATCTTCCAAGAAAATTAAAATATTTACATCTCGATATTTTAGAATGCCCAAAATCTTCCATCTAAATCCTAAAGGTTCTTTTTTCAGTAAATGAATCCAGATTGGAAACCACTGCAATAAAAAAAACGCGCCCCTCAGGGCACCTGGATGGCTCCGTTGGTTTAGGCAGCTGACTTTGGCTCAGGTCATGATTTCACAGCTTGTGAGTTCGAGCCCAGCATTGGGCTCTGTGCTGACAACTCAGAGCTTGGAGCCTGCCTTGGATTCTGTGTCCTCCTCTCTCTCTCTGCCCCTCCCTTGCTTGTGCTCTGTCTCTCTCTTTCTCTCTCTCTCAAAAAATAAATTAACGTTAAAAATTCTTTTAAAAAGGAAAAAGAAAAATGCACCCCTCAGTTTTTCCTTATTTTGTTAATTCTCTCAATCCAGGTTCCTTGGGGAATTAAGCCCTAATTAATTAGACCCTCAGGCACAACAAACGTGTAAATGTCCCGCATCTAGGCGGTAGTAGCTGCATACTCTTTCACAACTGAGAAAAGTTACGCATTCTCTGTGTTATAACAACAAATAAGGGCAATTCTGGTTTGCTAGCAGTACCGCAGAATCCCGAACATAAGCATACAACAAAGCATTCAACCTGAGGTAAGGTTTTAATTCCCACGCAGGTGTTAGCGGTTTCGCACCCGTGGAAAAACCTTACTTTAATGCCAAGTGAGCCAACTTTCCGGAAGGAAGAGGAAAGGGAACCCGATTAAAAAAGCAAACACGTTTAAATGTCAACGAAAACAGTGTTAGTGATGTCAGTGGAAATGTGCGCAGCACTGCGCTTTTTCAGAAAGGGAACGGAGGTTTTGCACAGATTAAACGACCGCCACGGGAAAGAGCCTGCTGAACTTGCAGCCACGCGGCTAAGCACTGAGCCAAAAAAACAAAGGCTGTGTGCAAACCGAAACAAAGTAGATGCAAAGACAACAGCGCGGTGCCCTGGTCCGCAAAACTCGCCGACTGACTGGGCCGTTTTCGGTCACCTATCTGACAGAAGACTGAGGACCTGCTGTCCTTCTGTGAATTCAAGTTCAAAACCTGAGTTCGACCCACAGTGGAGGAGAGGATGTCAGAAAAGACGCTCCAGGTGCACATTGCCCTGAGCGTTCGGGGACTAATCCTCCCCACACACTCGACCCCGCACGCCGCCGGTCGCAGTTCCGGTCCTCTGGTTCCCACCTCCCCCGCCCCGTCCGGGGTCTCGAGGGCCTCGCCCGCATTAGCGCCCGGAAGCCCAGCCCTCCCAGGACCCTAGGCCGGGAGCTCCGCGCGCACAGCCCCGGCGCAGGCCGGCGGGCGCTTCCGGCTGGCTGAGCCTCGAGGCCGCGCCTCCCGCCGGCCCCGCCCCCCGCGCGCCCCCGGCCCCGCCCGCACCCCGCCGGCCTCGTGCCCGCCCACCTCGCTCTCGCCGACGCAGAAGACGCGGCCGCCGCGGCTCAGGCACACGCGGGCGCCCCGGGGCTGTGCGGCCGCGCCGCAGAAGGTGAAGGAGCAGCGCGAGGCGCGCAGCCGCTGCACCGTGGCGCGCACGAGCGCGGCGGGCCGGCGCCCCCAGCGCGCCCACAAGTACAGGTAGCACAGCGTGATGAGCATGACCGGCCGGCCGGCGGCGGGGCGCGGGTCCGGGACGCTCGCACCACCGGCCCGCCCCTCCCTCCGGGCCCCGCCCTCCCGCCGGCCGGAAGAGGCCGCGCCGTGGGGGTGAGGCCGCGGCGGGGGGGGAGGGGGGGATGCGCTTTGGGTGCGAGGGTGAGGATGGAGCGTGGCCTCGCTGGGGAGGCGGGGATGAGGATGGAAGGAGGGATTTAGGAGGGAGGGAGGCCGCGCGGAGCGGGTGGTGTACGGTGAGGATGGAGGGAGCAGAGAGACCGCACGGGGGCTCGGGGTGAGGATGGAGGGAGGTTGCGCTGGGGCGGGGAGGGGCAGGGTGAGGGTAAAGGGAGGCCGTGGGGGGGGGGCCAGTGAGGGAGGAGGGAGGCCTGAGCTTGGGTGGGATGCGGAGGCGTGATGGAGGGAGAAAGGAGGCACTGGGGAGAAGGGATTGACAGGTTGGAGACCAGGGTGTTAGGCCCACTGGCTGCCTGATTTAAGCCGAAGTTTAACCTCCCTTCCTCGGCAGGGAGACTCAACAAGGGGCTGCAGGTAATTCTACATTAATTAATCCGCATCCTACTGGGATTCAACCGACATACACCCTCTGCCCGGTCCAGTTGGGAATATAAGGTGAGACTGGTTTTATTAGATGATTCCAGGCCTTCTTGCAAAAAGCATTTTACAATAAATTACATAAATTCATACAATGCAGTTAAATATTTTATATATCCAATGCAAATATATATGTATACATATACATATATCTATACATACATATATATATATACACACACACATATATATATATATACACACACATGATACATGCATAAGTGTATTCTGGTCCCTAAATATTTTTAAATAAGGACTGAAAGCAAGTTGGACACAGACCTACAAAGGCTGCCTGGTGTACCTGTACATGTGGGTCACCAAACTGTGAGCATCCTCAGACCAGGAGAAAAAGGGAAACTTACCAGTTATGTGTCACAGTGTTCTCGTCCCCTAAGAGAAGCATAATTATTCCTGACAGTGACAGAGATTTCTCCCACGGAACCGCATTTGCTTAAGCGGCAGTTTGCAAAACCACGGTGTCCCCAGCAACTCTGAAGCATAGCACAGATCTTCTCTGCATTGCTTCCTACCCTGGCCTTTATTGTAAGTGGACGGCATAATGCACTAGCACCCAGGTGCGCCTCCCCCAAAGCTCACCTAATCCAAGGATGGATTTTAAGCTGCCCTGACCACTTATTCATCTGCTTTGAAATAGCAGTATATAGAAAGCCCACTTTTAGAACTTCAGACTTCCAGTCAGAGAATATAAGAACTTCTTCCCATTGTATAGAGCAACAGTAGATTTTAAAAGAGAGAATCCAAAAATAATAATAATAATAACTGGGGACAAAAACTAGGTAAGCATCACAGTGGACCAGGACTAGAAGAAAGACAGTAAGTGATAAGCAAGGCTGAAGCCATATCTTCCACTTTCCTGCAGAACAGTGGCAGTTGGGAAGGGAATCCTGCATAGTCACAAGGCCTCAAATTGTGTCACTGGAGAAAGACATGAATGAAGCCCCTCTGAGGAAGGCCTTAGCCTCTCCAGGACAACACGGGCCTAACAAGTTAGGAATAAGAAAAGGAAAAAGCTTAACAGGGTGATAAACCCTAATGTTTTACTGGACAAACCCTTCAGATAGCTTTCTTGGAGTTTGCTGAATTATGGCTCTAAGGGCCAGGCTCTCCACTCCTGGTAAGGAGAACTCCTGGCTTCTATCTGAAAGTCATAAGCATCCCTAGTTTTCCCCTGTTCCTTAAGAGCTTCGTAACCCCGCCTTCCCAGACACCATAACTCCTTGGAGCCAGAGCAGGAACTCTCCACGTTTGCCCTTAGATGCTTCAAGATGTCGTGGTCTCAGAAGACATCATGGGGAAATGTGAGAGTCCATTCTGTATACAGCTCTCTTATAAAGAGTGGGGACCAGAGTGGGTGAACATGACCCTGGGGCTGAGGAGCACTGTTACCATTCAGGCCCAGGAAGGCAGATAGAGGAGTCAGAGCAGGTAAACAGGCATGCGGCAGGCTCAAGGATAGAGCCTGGCTTCATCATCCCCAGGTGTGAAAGAAAAAGGAAAGGACGCAAAAATAAGACATCAGGGAATCTTACTGTGTGCGTACCTGGTTCACAACTTGTAGTCCCTCACCACTCCCAGGTGTGGTCCCTGGACCAGCAGCAGTGGCATCACCGGGAGCACCTCAGAAATGCAGAACCCCAGGGTCCACCCCGGACCCACTGAATCAGCACCTGCACTTTCACCAAATCCCCAGGTGATTCACAAACACGTTAAAAATGTGAGCACTGTTGAAGTCCACTTCTGTCCTTCCCTAGGTCTGGGTTGCTCTGGACTGCTGACTAGACTCTTCCAAATTGTCGTGGAGAACAGACTGGGAATAGAGCACAGACTAGGAATTCAAATGCAAGACACTGTCATTTATAGAAACATCACTGCAGGGAAGAATTAAAGGGCTCACCGATCAGCAACTGAACGCCAGCTCGGTAACTCCTCACCACGATTCACTCTCTGCAGGAAAAGCTGATCCAAAGTCTCTAGTCTGCCCTTAGGAGACATGCCCTGGAAATGATGGTTTAGGGATAAGGCGGAGTGTTAACCCAAAGAGCATGACTCTCTCAGAAGACTGTCGTGCTCCGCCATTAATCAGATTAACTGTCCCTCCCCAGGGGAAGCCTGTCCCACTGACATGAGCTCTGTCTGCCTTTGAAAAGCACTCCAAACTCAAACGGCCAGAGCTGAGGATAGTTTGTGACTGGAGCCTAGTGCAATGGGAAGCCGTTAGCAGAAGCTGAATCTTAAATAGCTGTAACTGTACACAGTTCTTGTTTAGCAATTGAAGTACATAGTCTCTGCCCTGTGCCTGAGAGAATCTGTTCCCTCCACATCGTGCTCGAGTGCTAAAACAAATGACACTCACAGATCCCAGCATCGCAAGCATGACCGTCTGTTTGAAAAAAAATGTCCTCCAAAAAAATTATTTAAATACAAATTGAGCTGAAATCAAGAGGTTTTTGTTGGAAAAACTATAATATCTTTGACTCTTTGAATGTCTATGGCGTGTAATGTTTATCGGGGATGACTATTCCCATATGCAGTTAACTGTTAAGTAAATTAAACAACTTTAAGCCAGTAATTCTTTTTATTATTGGTTTCAAACCAAAAAGAAAACTGCAGTTTGGACTGGCAGAAACAAGCCACCAGCAAAAGTATAAATTAGAGTTGGACGGTGGTCAGGGCAGCAAAGGGAAAAACAGTTGTCATTTTAAATCTTGCTGATTAACAAACACCAGGCCCCAGAAAGGTACAGATCAAACCAACCAACACCCCACCCTTGATCAAAGATCAATGTTGGATTTCCAATTTTTAAAACATTTATTCCAAATGGGAAAATTTTGTATTAAATGCCTTGCACATTTCCATAAAGTATTCTACACAGTTATCTGTAATTAAAAATACAGATAATAGGAGCACCTGGCTGGCTTAGTCTAAAGAGCATGTGATTCTTGATCTTGGGGTCATGAGTTCTAGCCCCAGGTCAGCTGTAGGGATTATAAAAAAAAAAAATACACATTTTAAAGGTGATCTTTGACCCAAGAATTAAAGGATGCTTTCACTTAAAACCTTAAGAGCTTATATTCAATCTGTCATTATTTCTTCATTCTATCAAACGCCAAAAAAGTAGCTATCTCCCTACAGTAAAAATAAACATGTTGACTGGTAGTAAGTCAAGATAATGCTAATTGGGAAATCAATTGAATCTACTCCTTATAAATCTTGGCATAACAGTATGTAACACATTAAATTGGTAAGAGAGGGTTACATATATTTTAAAAGATATAAGTTTTAGGATTAAGCATAGTTAAAATTTACCAACTGTGTAAATTGTATTGATCCTAATATTATCAGTTGTTCAGTAATAGGCAGAACCAGCTAGTTTGGCCACAGAGCACACACATATATCTTTTAACTGCGGTTTAAGTGACAGTACAGCGACGTGGTAATGAGGAAATGAAACTTACAAAGAATGTTGTCGACTGAGCTGATTTCCAGGCAGAGGGGCCAGGTGGACCCTCCAGGAAGTCAGTATCTGGAGAGGCTGGGGACCACTTGCCAACTTGTACCACCTTATAAGAACTTGAAACTGACAGCTATTAGAGGACCAGCGCCACTAAGTTGAAAGCAGAATGAAAACAGTCGTAGGAAACTATCAGATAAATATACAAAGAGCCACATCAAACAAGAGTTTACAAATTACAAAACCTCCTTCCTGGGATACTCAGAACCAAAGGAACGTACAAAAATCTGGTATCTGTTCAGTATATGATTCAACATCAGCTCTAATGTTCACATTAGTATACTGTTTTAGAACACGCACATTGTTAAAGCAACCAAAGGCAACTTTATTAACATAAAGAGAAAAGGAGATAAAATTAGAGGATCAAAAGAATTTTAAGTTAGAACACCTCAAACTATCAAAAATAGTCAAGTCTTGTCTTTAAGAGAAAAAAATACCTTTTCCAGTTTTGTTCACAGAGACGGCCTCAGAGCACCCTTTACCCTGAAATGCACCCTAGTGCTCAGCTCCCCGCTGCATGCTATTTTCTCCACGAAAAGGATCCGGAGATCCTCGGAGAAATAGCTGGTGCAGATGTTAAGGTGGTGCCTACTGCAGGACACCTGAACAAAAATAGGATCGTGTCTAAAGGATACAGGAGCTCCCCCCACCCCCGCCCGCCAAATCAGGACAATTTGAGTATCAAATTTTTGAACAGCCATGCGTTCGTGATGATCCACAATAAAAGTTTATTGTGAGTCATTATTTGATTACATTTGTGCTGACTCATTTATCCTATGGAAGGAAAGTTAGTAAATTGTAAGTTCTTCCTTTCAAAGGCTGTTTCTGAGCCAAGGAGAACCATCAGTACGAAGGCCCCATGAACTGTGAAGCCAGAGCAGAGAGAGCCAGAATTCAGTGAGTCGGCTCTCGTTTTAAGGCTCCTGAAGAGTTGGATGGTCCTAAAAATATAGCAGAGAACAAGCTGTCCTTAGGTCCCAAGATCCTAAAATTTCAACGAGTCTTGAGAATTGATCAGCCAATGTGGGGGCCGCAAGCATCTGTGGTTCAGAACTTAGCAATGCTTTCACTTGGATCTGGAGAAGGGCTGAGGGGCGGTCCTCCCTGAGATGACAGAATCACTGATAGGCCCACGATAGGTGGGATCCAGCGCCTCCTTAAAGACTCGGGAGAAAAACAGCAAAACTCTCCGGTGATAAATGATCTCCATTAACCAGGACAGTAACTGTTGTCTTTAAAAAAAAAATTCACCTCCTGGGGTGCCTGGCTGGCTTAGTCAGTGGAGCCTGCAACTCTTGATCTCAGGGTTGTGAGTTTGAGCCCCACGTTGAGCATTGGGATTACTTAAAATCTAAAAAATACTCCATCCCCTAATCCAATAAAAATTTGAGTTAAATATAGATAGGCTTAGAAGAAACAAAACCATAGATGTATATTTCTGGATTAATAAGGAATCTGTGTGTATTTAGTATCTATGTGCCTGAAATGTGTTAGAGAATAAGGCTCTTTTAGGCCCAGCCTTATAATTTTTTTTTTAATGTTTATTTCTGAGAGACAGCACGAGCAGGGAGGGGCAGAGAGAGAGGGAAACACAGAATCTGAAGCAGGCTCCAGGCTCTGAGCTGTCAGCACAGAGCCCGACACAGGGCTCAAAGCCACAAACCGTGAGATCATGATCTGAGCCGAAGTCGGATGCTTAACCGACTGAGCCACCCAGATGTCCTACCAGCCTTCTAATTCTGATAGGAAATGGGGACTTGCTTTTAACTTGAAATCTTACTAATATTTTTAAAGAATATTGAAACATCTAAGAGAACATCAGGTTTGCCATGCTGATAAGCTTAACTCACTTATATATAAAAACTGTTTAATCAAGCAATTGAGGTACATAAAAAGGAAATTTAATTTAGGAAGGACTTGTGGTCTGGACAGGGATGCTGAGGACCCACTGGGGGAGGACCCTCCCCACCTCTCACCATGTCTGTGTCTCTTCTCATGAAGGAGAGCAGTCACCTGCTGGGAAAGCAGTCACCTCCGGTTACCCTGGAAACGCTGATCTATAAATACACGGATGTAATTGCGTGTGTGGTAGGTCTACAGGCAGGAGGAAGAAATCAGTGCCTCCACGTAAGACAGTACTATACATCAGCAGTGGGAGAAAGGAAAATGCTCCAAAAATAATGGATCCTAAATGTTTTTCTGGGCAAACACTGTGACCCCTTTCAGGTAGCCTGCTGAATCTCATGACCACAAGACCGACCTCTCCCTCCACTGCTGGGCATCACCGTTCTCTTCCCCCTTCCCTGCTGGCCCGAGGATGGCAGCTTCGGCCTGCATTGCTCAAAGTTCTGTTTCCAGTTTTCATCCCTTCTGTTATTACGCAGCATTTGCTTTCCCGACGATGGGGTCTTTACCGGAGGTAAACAGAAACCACTCTAGATATTCCAGCAGAGGGGATCTGAGAACAGAAAATTGGCTACAGACACAGTGTAGGGGCCAACACGTCAAACACGGGTCAGTGAGGCAGCCCAGAGAACAGAACTAGCAGAACGCCACTACCCACCCCCAAGGAGATGGAGTGACCTCAGCCTAGAGCCGGGGTCACCTGGTGGAAAGAGGAACCTCCCAGATTGGTCCCATGGGAGATGGGTTTTCCACGGGGAAGACCGCTGATGCTGGGGACCCTGGCAGAGCTAGAGAGGGGAGCCCCCTGGCTTCTCCACCCCTCTGGCCTCTGCCATCCCCTGGACCCACCTTGTTGGTAGCCAACCAGGAGAGGAGCCTCAAAGAGCCTCGTTAGAGGGGAAGAGGCAGGGGGTGTGAATGGGGCCAAGTCAGCCCCTGTCCTTTCTGAAATTCTTCCCTTGAGTTCTGTCCAAAGTCGTGATCTGTTTCCGTTTCTAGGTTATGGGGTGAATTGTGTCCCACCCCCACCGACCGCTAATGTGGAAATTCTAATCCCCGTACCTCAAAATGTACTTGGAGATGAGGCCTTCAAAGTGGTGATTAGGGTAAAATGAGGTCATATGGGTCAGCTTGAGCCAGTATAACTGGTGTCTGTGTAAGAGATTAGGACACAGATGCCCACGAAGGGAAGACCATGTGAAGACAATGGTAGAAAATGGCCATCTACATGCCGAGGACGGAAAACCTTCAGAAGAAACCGACTTGCCGATACTTTGATCGTGGACTTGTAGCCTCCAGCCTTTGAGGGCATGTGTTTCGGCTAGTTTAGCTGCCCAGGCTGCGGGGCCTTGTTACAGCCGTGAGGGCACACAGGAACATTCTAGTTCTCAGTGGCCCCTCCTCTGGCTCTCTGGCCCTTCTGTGAACCACTGGTCTCGGGTGAGTCTTTGCCCCCAAGCTCTGGCCTCTCCTGCATTCTCTTCCAGAGTAGTTCCATTTGCCCTCTCCGTTTCAGCAGCCATCCCTTTGGGCACGATGCCCGGATGGCTCCAGTGCCACAACCATGGCTTCTACCTATCCACTTGGACATTCTGTTAGTATCTCAAGTGCGACGTGAATAAAACCAAGCATATTTTGTCCCGACCATTTCCCCTTTGTCCTGATTTCTCTCTCAACAGTTAATAATGTCAGGCTTTTTTAAATGTGGACCTAGAAGGTAGTCATCTTGGCGTCCCAACTTCACCCCACAGCCTCTGTATCAGCGTGTGAGTCCCATCTCTCCAGGCCGAGGGCCCTACCTCCTCTCTTGGGAACTAACGTAATAACCTCCTAATGATGCCCTGTGGCCCTTCCGCTTCCCACTCCTGTAATCCAGCCCATCTCTACACTGTCACTTTCTCAAGCCAGCTCTGACTGCCCCTACTCCAACCCTCAGGCCCCACCCCTGCCCACCAGGAAATTTCAGGGGGCTTCATGTGGCATTCAAGAACTTTCCACTGTACCCAGCTAGCCTGGTCTCAGAATGCCATCCACCTGCTCCTTTATTCATTTCACATCAGCGCACCATGCACTAAGCTAATCACTACCTAGTGTCTTCATTTAACCCTCTCACCTCCACAGGGCGGCTGTTACCCCCATCTTGCTAAGGAGCAGTTGAGTGACTCACTCAAGGTCCCACGACTGGATAGGGAAGCTGGAGGCTGAATTTATGTCTTTCTGACTCCAGGGTCCTTCACCAGTAAACTAGACACGTGGGAGCAGAGAATGCTCTATGCACAACAGTAATACATAGAAATGAGACTAGAGAGGGAACAGTGGCAGAAGGTTCCCGGCTGCAGAGCTGCCAGCCCTGCGTGCAGCCTTTTGTATCCAGATCAGACAGTTGTCCCATCTTGGGCACACCCAAAAAGCTGTAGGTGAGACTCCATCAAGATTCTCCAGGCAAAGAGCCAGCTCTGAAAACAGTCTGCTCCAAAAGCCAGAAGAGGATTGGGATGCAGTTTCTGTACAACAGCTGAATGTAACTGATTCAGTGACGTCTTTTTTTTTAATGTCTTTTATTTATTATATATATATATATATTATATATATATATATATTATATATATATATATAATGTCTTTTATTTATTATTTATTGAGAGATAGTGCGAGCAGGGGAGGGTCAGAGAGAGAGGGAGACACAAAATCTGAAACAGGCTCCAGGCTCTGAGCTAACTGTCAGCACAGAGCTCGATGCAGGGCTCAAACCCACGAACTGTGAGATCATGACCTGAGCCAAAGCCAGACACTTAACCGACTGAGCCACCCAGGCACCCCTCAGTAATGTCTTAAAGGACCTCAAGTATAGGGGAATCCAGTGTTTAAGGCCATCCAAATGCTATGTAGTATCCTCAACTGACTTCAGTAGAAAAACTCATGAAATTGGAAGTCTATAGTTTAATTAGTGTACTAGTTTTGATAAATCCATGATTGTATAAGATGCTAACATTGAAGGCAGCTGAGCAAAGAACTCCGCACTATTTTTGCAACTCTTGTAAGTCTAAAATTATCTCCAAAAGTTAAAAAACTGGGGGATGACCTTCTACTGAACTTCATCGGCATTTTCCCCCTTGTCCCTAACTAGTCACATCGTCTTCAGCACATCATTTTATCTCTCTGGGCCCAAGTTTTCAACTATTTAAAGAGGATGGAGTGACACCAGATCATCTTCAAACTCTAAAATTCTGGGATCCTGGGGCACCTGGGTGGCTCAGCTGAATGTCCAACTTCAGCTCAGGTCATGATCTCACGGTTCGTGAGTTCGAGCCCCACATCGGGCTCTGTGCTGACGGCTCAGAGCCTGGAGCCTGCTTCGGATTCTATGTCTGCCTCTCTCTCTGCCCATTCCCCACCTGCACTGTGTCTCTCTCTGTCTCAAAAAATAAATAAACATTAATAAAATTCTGGGATCCTAATAAATTTACATGATTCACATTACAAGGACATGATTTGCAGTGACGTCTTATTCACTTTCATAACCCTGGTATTTAGCACTGTGCTAGCAGGTACTGAGTGCTCAACAGAAGTTGTTGGAACTAAACTGGCTGTTATCTCAATTTGTAAGAGGAGGTAGAACTGTTATCTCTTTTGCCACCAGAGAGCGAAGTGCTCACAAAAATTCTCTCCGCTGAAAGCAACTTTATCTTCATCCAACTGACAAGAGTGGTCCTTTTCATCCCAACTACATAAAAATCCGTTCCTGGTCAGGGGAAGGGAGTCCCCATCTGTGAATGGTTTCCTGCCCATGAGACAGGACCTCCAGGTGGAGCGATTAGTACCATAAACTTCCAGAAGATGAGACACACACACAGCACTCAGCAGCTTCAAAACCACCTCGATAGAGGCTGAGCTGCAAACGGGTGAGCTCCACTCACTTGGAGGACATTGTTGCGGTCTTCCTATTTCCTGAACCAAAGGTCTCACTTTAAAAGGCTGGGCAAAGAGGTCAAATGACTATGGCAATTGACAATAGACCTTCACAACCTAAATGAAAAGAGCATCAGCAGCATCCCCTGAGCCTGTGTGAGCTGCAGTTTGTAAAGCAAAGCAATCGAGGCCCCCATCTGGACTCCGGCATCCTGGGCTCAGGTACTGCCCCAGACTCCCAACTCCCCACAGGGGCACAGACACGTCCAGTGATCATGTGACCATGAGCAGGTGCCTGTGTACCCAAAGCTCGACTGCGAGCATAACAGCACCCATGTGGTGCTGGCTAAGCACTAAGAAGGAGGGGGGCACACAGGGCTGAGCAGTGCCCGATATGATGATCTTGGAACAGCCCGCCCGCACAAGTCAACAGGACGGCAGTAAGCGGGCAAGGTGCTTTCATTCATCCTTTTAGGGGTGGCCCTTGCTGGTGTCCCTTGCTTTGCAGGTTGACCTGTAATTATTTATTTATAAAAGTTTATTTATTTATTTTGAGAGGGAGAGGGAATGTATGAGCAGTGTAGGGACAGTGACAGGGAAGACCAAGAATCTCCAGCAGGTTCCGCACTGCCAGTGCAGCCCGACAAGGGGCTGGAACTCAAAACAAACCATTAGATCACGACCCGAGCCCAAGTCCAACACTTAACCGCCTGAGCCACCCAGGTGCCCAACCTGTGATTTTTTAAATGTATTCATGCCACGTTTGTGGTGAGCATAGCGTAACATACAGAGTAGTCGAACTGCTATGTTGTACACCTAAAACACTGTCAACGAGTTCAATTAAAAAATTATAACATAGCACGATCAACAATAGCCAAATTATGGAAAGAGCCCAAATGTCCATCCACTGATGAATGGATAAAGAAGATGTGGAATACTACTCAGCCATGAAGAAGAACGAAATCTTGCCATTTGCAACAACGTGGATGGAACTGGAGGGTATTATGCCAACAAAAATAAGGGAGTCAAAGAAAGATACATGATTTCACTCATGTGTAATTTGAGAGACTTAACAGATGATCATAGGGGAAGGGAAGGAAAAATAAGATAAAAACAAAGAGGGAGGCAAACCATAAGAGACTCTTAAATACGGACAAAACAACTGAGGGCTGATAGGGGCTGGGGAGGGAGTACGGAAAGGGGGTGATGAGCATTGAGGAGGGCACTTGTAGACTGAGCACTGGGTGTTGTACAGAAATGACGAATCACTGGGTTCTACTCCTAAAAGCCAAGCCTGCACTGTATGTTAGCTAACTTTTGAATAAAAATAAATTTTTAAAGAAACTATAAAATAGATAAACAAAAAAATAAAATGAGTTTATGCAAACCCTGCTTCTTAGCCTCAAAGTCATTCCAGGCAGTTTACAATAAAATAATAATAAATCTGGTGGAATAAAGGAGGAATTCAGACTGTGGGAAAGCAAGAAGCAATCCAGTAACCACAGAGCTAGTATGTGCCGTGTTTAAAAGTGCGCGGAAAGCCCCCAGATAAAGAAAAGGGCTGGTTGCTAGAGAAGCCAAGAGCAGATGACTCAGCTGAATTGAAGCTGCTTCACACAGCGCGCTTTGAACTAGATTTCAACCCTGGAAAGACTGCAACCAGCCCCGAGTCAGGCAATTTGAATAAGAAGAAAAGCAAAACCAGAAGAGCAGGAGGTGATCAAACGTCTCCTTTCTATAAATAACTCCCCCCGGGGGAATAAACTGGCTCAGAGGCAGGAAACCCGAGCTGGAGGATCGGACCATTTCTTGGGGAACCCACCGAGGAGCTCCCGCTCCTAGTGCCTGGGGGAGCCGGACCCACACTTGACCCGGCAAGACTGAGCCCGGCAATCGGCGCAGCACGTACCTGTTCCCAGGGCCGGGCGCCGGCGGCCGGGCCCTACCTGCACCTGCACTCGCGGCCCCCGGATGGCGGGCCGCTGCCGAAATGCACCCGAAGGGGCGCGGGGGCGTCGCCGTCAAGGGCGGAACAGGTGGCAGCGGGAGCGACGGAAACAGACAGTGGGAAAAGCCAGGTAGGGATACCCCAGGGTGGGGCCCCGCTGCCGCCGCACAGCCCCAGATTCTGACCGCTCCGGCCACACCGGCGGGGACTTCTGGCTCCACCGGGAGCACCTTCTCGCGGCCTCCTCCGCTTGGCCGCCCGGAACACGGCGTTGCCTGCCCCCAACCTTCTCCTGCCTGTCCTTAGGTCTTGCCTTAAATGTCAAAGTGTCACCTCCTCAGGGAGGTCTCTCTGAACCCCTAAGCCAGGTGAGCCTCTCCCCACCTTCCACGCCCTCCAGCAACAACTCACCCACCTTGTAAGCGCTTGGACCGTGTGCCTGCCTTCTCTTTGGGGCTGGAAACTCTCCTAAGGCAAGGACAGGATCTGCCTTTATTCCTGGCACACAGTGAAATGAAGGTGGCTGAAGGTTTTGCTCTAGATGAGAGGGAAATGTAGCCAAATTGAGCCCTCTTGATAGGATGTTTGGAGAAGGAGGTGCAGAGTAGGGTTTAAATTGCTTATTCAGTGCATTTCTTGTCCCGGTGTTACTGCGTCCTTCATCACAAGAGTAACTGCGATCTGATTTACTCTTCCTTTACTAGGGGCCCCTGGTAGATTTCCATTGCTCCCCCCAGCGTGCATTCTGCAGGCAATTTCAAGCAATAACTTGAGCCTTCCCCCTCTGTGTTTTGGGGAATAGGGAATTCATTGCCCTGTGGTAGGACCTGCAGTGACACATGGTGTCTATCAGGAATACTGCTCCGATCCCTAAAGAAAAGAAAGAAGATAAATGCAAAGGCTAAGCATCTGGGAAAAGGAATCCAGTCTGACCTCCAGGGAAGTGGCTGGGGATGGCTTCAGGGCAGAGAAAACTTCAACTTGAGATCACCCATCACTGCCGAGCTTTCTAGTAAAAACAGGAGAATTCAGGGGTGACCAGAATCCCTGCCTTCAAGAACAGTTGCAACAGATACAAAATATTCCACATCTGAGAGTTCCCTGATTTTGTTAAACAGTCCTCTGTTGTTGGACTGCTCTGTTTTTTGTTTTTTCCAAGTGATTGCTCACACAATGCTGGAGAGAAAGGTCCTATACAAAACGTTTTAGCCATTTTTCTGGTAATTATTCAGGATATATTTCTGCGTCCCTGTAAGTGAAATTACTGGGTCAAAGGATATGAACCTAAGACTATTGCAACCTAAAGCCAAACTTCTTACCTAAGTGTTGTATCATTTTATCTCCTAGTAGAGGACTAAGGGCTTATTTTAGTACAGCCTTTTTAAAAAATCTTTGCTAAAAAAAAAATAAAACATAAATTTCAATTAATTAATGAATAATGGTATCTTTATTTTTTTAATTTTTTAAAATTTTTTTGGGAGAGAGAGATAGACGGAGCACCATCAGGGGAGGGGAAGAGAGAGAGGGAGACAGAGAATCCAAAGCAGGCTCCAGGCTCTGAGCTGTCAGCACATGCGGGGTTTGAACTCACTAGCCACGAGATCATGACCTGAGCTGAGTTTGGCCACTGAACTGGCTGAGCCACCCAGGCACCCCATGGTATCTCTCTTTAAAAGAGCAGTTCTTGGGGCACCTGGGTGGCTCAGTTTGTTAAGCATCTGACTTCAGTTTAGGTCATGATCTCGTGGTTCATGAGTTCGAACCCTATGTTGGGATCTGTGCTAACAGCTCAGAGCCTGGAGCCTGCTTTGGATTCTCTGTCTCCCTCTCTCTCTGCCCTCCCCTACTTGTGCTCTGTCTCTCACAGATAAATAAACATTAAAAGAGTAGTTCTTCTTTCCTTTTGAATTACTAAAAAAACGTTTTTTCTTTTAACTTGCTTTTTCAATGTTTTACTGGTCATTTGCATTTCTTCACCTGTGAAGATTTACAATGCACATTTAATAAGAGAAAAAACTAGAACATTGCCAGTACTTCCTTACTTCTTATCTGTCCCATCCCCCTGACTCCTCATCCTCAATATTCTATTTATCAGGCCCTCGCTTTAAAAAAAATTTAAATACAAATGAGTGAATCCCTACAGAGTACATTGTTTTGGTTTAGATTCATTAAAATATTATTCAATAATAGTGCACTTTTGAGGGCGCCTGGGTGGCTCAGTCAGTTAAGCATCCGGCTTCGGCTCAGGTCATGATCTCACGGTTCGTGGGTTCAAGCCCTGCGTCGGGCTCTGTGCTGACAGCCACTCAGAGCCTGGAGGCTGTCTTTGGATTCTGTGTCTCCCTCTCTCTCTGACCCTCCCCTGCTCATGCTGTCTCTCTCTCTCTCTCTCAAAAATAAAAAATATTTTAAAAAAAGATTTTTTTAAATAATAGTGCACTTTTGGGGATGTTAGGTGGATCAGTCGATTAAGTGTCTCTTAGGCTCTGGTCATGATCTAACGGTCATGGGTTCGAACCTTGCATGGGACTCTGTGACAGCGAGGAGGCTGCTTGGGATTCTCTCTCGCCCAATCTTTGTCCCTCCCCTGCTTGAGCTCTCGTTCAAAAATAAATAAATATACATTTTAAAAAAATAAGTGCATTTTTTTCAATAAGCACGCTTCTGAGCCTTGCATTTTTCTATGCAACCTAAGATTTACACATATAATTCTGCATCGCTGCATCATAGTCATCCTCACTGCTATATACTATTCTAGTGTATGACCACAACAGCGTTTATTTAGCCATTGTCCAGATGATGGACATGGAGTTATTTCCAGTTTGTTTGCTCTGACAGACAACGCTGCTCTGAACATCTCCTTGTCTCCAGAGCCTGTGGACAAACATGTATCCAGATGTGGACCCAGGAGAGGGATTGCTGGGCTGAACTAATAACATTTGGTTTTAATAGATAATGCTGGGGCGCCTAGGTGGCTCAGTCGGTTAAGCCTCTATCTTCGGCTCAGGTCATGATCTCACGTTTGTGGGTTCAAGCCCCGTGCCAGGCTCTGTGCTGACAGCTCAGAGCCTGGAGCCTGCTTCTGATTCTGTGTCTCCCTCTCTCTCTTCCCCTCTCCGCTCATGCTCTGTCTCTCTCTGTCTCAAAAATAAATAAAACATTAAAAAAAAAAGATAATGCTAAACTGTTTTCCAAAGTAGTTATACCAGTTTACCTCCCATTACCAGTGGTTTTCATTTATTTTCAATTGAATATCTTTTAGGCCAAATACTGGTTCTTTTCTTATTTTGAGAGAGAGAAAGAGAGACAGTGAGTGAGCAGGGGAGGGGCAGAGAGAGAGGGAGAGAGAGAATCCCAAGCAGGCTCTGCACCATCAGCAAGGAGCCTGATGCAGGGCTTGAACCCACGAGCCGCAAAAATCAAGAGTCTGCCGCTTAACTGACTGAGCCACCTGGGCGCCTCATGCTTGTTCTTTTTGATTTGCAATTTATACTGATTTTCACAACTGCCTTGGAGAATCATGAGATTGTCAAACACAAGACTTCACGTTGTGGTTCTTGTAAGAATCCTCCGGAAGCAGTGAGCTAGCGAATGTCAAATCCCTTCTTGTTCGCCATCTCACTTTAGGCTGTGGTGACTTCGCTAGGACCCACGGTTCCCAGGACAGTGGCGGGGTGTTACTAAGCCACGAGGTCTGCTGTGGGCTGCCTGGGTGGCTCAGCCAGTCGAGTGTCCTGCTGTGAGTTTGGTGGGGGGAGTTTTCTTAGTGACACAAGAGTCCTTTGCACTACAGCTCTAGCAGCTGCTTTCAGAACCTCCTGCTGTTTGTAGCTCTAGGCTGTCACCTCCCGAAACATACAATCTGCTATTTAAATCAGCCGCTCTTGGTATCTTGGACTACTATTCTTGAAGCTTATAAAATAGTCACACTCTTTGATTTGGGGTTCATAGTTGTGGGCATTTATTCTAAAAATGGTAACAACCAGCACCTGGGTGGCTCAGTTGGTTGAGCAACCGACTCTTGATTTCAGTTCAGGTCATGATCCCAGGATCGTGGGACTGAGCCCCGTGTTAGGCTCCATGCTGAGCATGTAGTCTGCTTAAGAGTCTCTCTCTGTCTCTCTGTCTCTCTCTCTCTCTCTCTCTCTCTCCCCCCCATCTATTCATCTCCCCTGCTTTTGTACTCTCTCTAAAAAATAAAAAATAATAATAAAATGGTAACAAAGAAGAAATTATATTCATAAAGATATTGAAGCAACATTGTTTCTGAGTGATTTTTAATTGGAAAATTTATTTTTTTATTATTTTATTTATTTTTAATTTTTTTAAGGTTTATTTTTGAAAGAGAGAGAGAGGGACACAGCATGAGCAGGGGAGGAGCAGAGAGAGGGAGACATAGAATCTGAAGCAGGTTCCAGGTTCTGAGCTGTCAGCACAGAGCCCAATGTGGGGCTTAAACTCATAAGCCATGAGATCATGCCTGAGCCAAAACTGGATACTTAACCGACTGAGCCACCCAGGTGCTCCAAATTATTATTTATTCTTCTTTTTAATTTTTTTAATGTTTACTTTTGAGAGAGAGCGAGCAAGAGAGAGCAAGTGGGAGAGGTGCAGAGAGAGTGAGACGCAGAATCTGAAGCAGGCTCCAGGCTCCAAGCTGTCAGCACAGAGCCTGACGCGAGGCTCAGACTCATGGACCGCATGATCACGACCTGAGCTGAAGTCAGCCGCCTAACCCACTGAGCCACCCAGGCGCCCCTTAAATTGTGTTTACCGTTTATTTAATTTTGAGACACAGGGAGAAACAGAGCATGAGCAGGGGAGGGGCAGAGAGAGAGGAAGACTGAATCTGAAGATAGGCTCAAGCTGTGCTGACAGCTCAGAATCTGATCGTAAGATCATGACCTGAGCTGAAGTCGGTGCTTAACCAACTGAGCCATCCAGGTGCCCCAAATTTTAAAGTAATCTCTATACCTAACATGGGGCTCAAACTCATAACCGTAGATCAAGAATCGAATGTTCTACTAACTGAGCCTGCCAGGTACAACTTAATTGGAAAATTTTATTTATCTATTTTTAGGTTTATTTATTTATTCTGAGAGAGAGAGAGAGAGAGAGAGAGAGAGAGAGAGAGAGAGAGAATCCCAAGTAGGCTCTGTGCACTGTCAGTGCAGAGCCTTATGTGGAAGTCAAACTCACGTACTACGAGATCATGACCTGGCCGAAACCGAAAATCAGGTGCTCAACAGACTGAGCCACCCAGACGCCCCCTTAATTGGAAAATTTTAAATGTTCACCAGTAGAGAGCATGTTATGCCACGTGGGTGTGTCCACTAAGTGGGACAAGGTGTCTCTCAGACTTTTCTTCTTCCCTGAACCATGTGTGATTAGTTGCAGAAATCATGACTCTTCACCTCTAAGTATTTCAGGATAAATTTCCTAAGAACGAGATTCTCTTACACAACCACACTGCAGTGTTCAAATGTAGAAAACAACATTGATCAAAGGCCAATATCTCGTTCGGTGCGTGCTCATATTTTGCCAATTGTCCCAATTACATCCTTTATGGCAGTATTATCTCTTCCAGATACACATTTCATGCACTTGTCATGTTTCTTTATTCCCCTTTAATCTGGACCGTTCCTTAATCTTTGTCTTCTGTGAACTTGACATTTTTTAAGAGTCACTCTCATATCATTATCCCTCAATTTGAGTTCGTCTGAGGCTTCCTCATATCCAATTCAGGGTATGCATTTGGGGCACATGATGTCAGGTCACCCTTGTTGATGATGCTGACCTGGATCACGTGGTTAAAGTGGTACCCACCAGATTTTTCCACTATAAAGTCTCCTGTGGAGGGGCGCCTGGGGGGGCTCAGTAGGTAAAGCGGCCGACTTTGGCTCAGGTCATTATCTCCCTGTTTGTGACTTTGAGCCCCACGTGAGGTTCTGTCCTGACAGCTCAGAGCCTGGAGCCTGATTCAGATTCTGTGTCTCCTTCTCTACCCCTCCCCAGCTCACACACCGTCTCCCCCTCTCTCTCTCTCTCTCAAAAATAAACAGTAAAAAACACACACTATAAAGTTTCCTGCAGAGTGAGCCTGTGTAGCATTCCCCAACAAGTTTGCGCATTTAGCATCCATTAACGACTCCTGCCTGAGTCTGTGATTGTTCTAGTAGTTGGAATACAGTTTAGTTTTCTAACTCTGCTGTTCCTTCAGTATTTATTAGCTGGCACTCGTGTAAAGAAGGGCTGTCCCTTTTACCTCTATTTATTTGTTTGTAAGATTATCTGCTTTTTAGTATCATTCTGGATTTATGGATCCTTTTTTGTATGTTTTTATTTTTGAGAGAGAGAGGAGGACAGAGGATCCGAAGCAGGCTCCACACCGACAGCAGAAATCCCAATGCGGCGCTCAAACTCACAAACGGAGCTGTGAGATCATGACCTGAGCCCAAGTGGGA
This sequence comes from Helogale parvula, assembly GCA_004023845.1. Taxonomy (NCBI): domain Eukaryota; kingdom Metazoa; phylum Chordata; class Mammalia; order Carnivora; family Herpestidae; genus Helogale; species Helogale parvula. The sequence continues at coordinate 58,667 of PJEM01009413.1, forward strand.
CGCTTAACCAACAGCCTCACCCAGGCTCCCCGATCCTGTTTTTTTTTCAATGTCGTAACTCACTACTGTCGTAATTCATTTTGATTTCAAATTGCGGCAAATCTGGCCACTGGAAGCCCTGGCAATCTGGCCCCCGGCGTCCTTCCTGACCCGTTTCCATCATTCTTTGAGCACCTCTTAGCTCTCAGCTGGTACATCCAGCTGCTCGCGCCTTTTTTCACTTTCCTTGCCGTTATTCCGGGGAGCGCTGCACAATGGTGTTTAGAACCCAAGATACGGACACGGGAACATTCCTGGCTCTCGGAATGGTCCTGTTCCCCAAGTTCTTTCAGCGGGCAGATCTAGGGAGTGGATTCTGATCCACAGAGCTCTGCTTCCAGTCCATAGAGCTCTTCCGTACCGTCCCTCCCTCCGTGTTCGTAACCCCCTACTCCCAGTGAGAATCCTGCCTCCCATCAGGATGATAGTCACCAATTTACTTAATCCCACAAAACACGGAAGATATTTTCAGAATTGTTACACCAGACCGCCAGCAACTAAGCCAAGTTCAAAATGTCTTTGTAGTTTTGTTTGCTTGTTTTTTTTTATTTTTTAAAATGTTTTATTTATTTTTGATACAGAGAGAGAGACAGAGGATGAGACGGGGAGGGGCAGAGAGAGAAGAAGACAGAACCAGAAGCAGACTCCAGGCTCTGAGCTAGCTGTCAGCACAGAGCCTGATGCGGGGCTGGAACCCACGAACATGAGATCTGACCTGAGCTGAAGTCGGAGGTTTAACCGACTGAGCCACCCAGGCACCCCATGTTAGCTTGTTTACACACAGAAGGTGTACAAAGATTTGTGTTCAAAAGTAATTGAGGGCGCCTGGGTAGCTCAGTCGGTTAAGCGTCCAACTTTGGTTCAGGTCATGATCTCGAAGTTCGTGGGTTAAAGCCCCACGTCGGGCTCTGTGCTGACAGCTAGCTCAGAGCCTGGAGCCTGCTTCCGATTCTGTCTCCCTCTTTCTCTGACCCTCCCCCACTCGTACTCTGTCTCACGAAAATAAATAAACATTAAAAAAAGAGTAATTTGCATTTACTTTCTACCCCACAGTTAATTTACTATACAATTTAGTTCATTTGTTTATTTCTGTGCATATTCAATTTTAGTTTTCTCTTCCCTCATCCTTGATTTAATTTTACTTTTTGAATATTAAAACATCCATGTTTCTAAAAGTCAAAACTACTCCCAAAAAGTATGCTTGAATATGTGTCATTTCCTCTTAGAGTTTCACCCCATTCCCACTCATCCACTATAAGTAACCAATTAGTTTTTAGTTGATTCTTATGTTTTTGTTTGTTTTACTAACAATAAGCAGATACTTGAATATTTTACTATTTCCCCTTATTTTACACAAAAATACCATAATGTATGTACTTTTTTGTGTGTAGCTTTTTTCACTTATCAGTATATCCGAGAAATCCCTCCCTATCAGTTCATGGAGATCTTCCTCCCTGGTTTTAACAACTGCATAGTACTTCCTGGTGTGGAAGTGTCAGCTTAGCCCACCATTGCCTATATCTTGGCACTGAAATTGTTTCCAAAATGTTGTCATTGCAAATACTGCTGCAATAGGTAACTTTGTACCTATATCTACTCTCATATTGGTGTAGGCGTTTCTTGAGGCTGAGTTTCCAGCTGTGCAACTGCTGGGTCAAAGGGCAAACACCTATCAAGTTTTGTCAGAAGCTGTCAGATTCCCCTCTAACAGGAGCCATTCCATCTTGCGTTCCCACCCGCAATGTGTGAGAGCCACACAGCCCGTCCTCTCGCTTTTGACTTTTGCAAATTGGGTTGTTAGAAATGATATTCCAGAGGGGCGCCTGGGTGGCTCGGTTGGTTAAGCGGCTGACTTCGGCTCAGGTCATGATTTCACGGTTCATAGGTTCGAGTTCCCTGTCGGGTTCTGTGCTGACAGCTCAGAGCCTGGACCCTGCTTCTGTATCTCCCTCTCTCTCTGTCCCTCCCCCCATTCATTCTCTGTTTCTGTCTCAATAATAAATAAACAAAAAAGTTTTAAAAAATGACATCGCAGAGTTATATGCAGTTCTGTTATGAGGAGAACCCAACATCTTTTCATTTATAAGCCCGTTTTATCCTATTTTTGCAGATCGTCCATTCATGTCTCTTGTCTTTTTTTAAAAATTGTTATTTTGATCTCTGGGTCCCTCAGTCTTACTTACTTCTTTGGGATAGTAACCCTGTGTTTGTGACATACGTTGCAAATATTTTCTGCCCGTCTTTTACTTTCTCCCGGATAGACTTTTGTTTGCCATGTAACCATGTTTTTCAATGTTGGCAAACGTACCAATATATTTTGTTTCCTCGCGTCTGGATTTGGGTCATTAGAAAGCCTCTGCCACATTCACGCTACAGAAATTTCGCCTGTGTTTTCCACCGCGCGTGGGCCGGGCCGGCCGTCTCTCACCACCACTGGCACCTGGCACACGCGACGCTCTGTGACCGAGCCCAGCGGCGGGCGGGGCCTGGAACTCGCGCCTCCGGGGGGCGGCGGGCCGCGCGTGCGCACTGGCTGGCGAGCGGAGCTGGCTGGGGGACCCCCAGGGGGGAGCGCGAGGGCGGCGGCGCTGCGGGGCGCGGAGGTTTCCTCGCCGCCCTTCCGGAAGCGCCGCCCGGACAGGGTCTTCCCACCGCCCGCGCTGTAGCCCCGCGGCCGGGACGGCGACCTCGCCCCGCCCCGCCACCACCCCTCGGCGGCCGGTTGGAGGTGGGCCGGCTCCTCCGCCCGGGTCGCCCAGGCGTCCCTGCCGCGCGCTGCGGGGCCTGGGGCCGCGGGAGGGCGTGCCGACGCCGGGGCTGCAGCGGCGCCCGACGCTCCTCCAGCGTTAGGCTCGGGACCTCGCTCTTGGGGAGACAGGCGCCTGGTGTTTCTCTTCTCCCAGCCTTCTGTCCCCTGCGTTGTCTCTTGTAGACTTTTTTTTTAACCCACCTTCATGCAGCCCTCTAGTCTCTTACCCCCTTACAACTGCCCTATAGGTCCTATCTCGGGATGCTCAGCCGGCCGTCTCTGGTCGTTCTCTCCCTCGGGTGTTTCCCTCTCCAGGCACCAAACAGGTGGTGCCTTGTCCTTTCCAACACCGACAATCGGGTCCCCGATTCTCTGCCCCCACTTCAGACGCCACCCACATTTCTGCCCCACCGATTATAATAAATTCCTGAGTTCCCGCACCTACCCCCTCCAGTCTGATGATTTCCCCCAAACACTCAGACCTCAGTAAAGGACTTTACTTACTGTGAGCGATGTATCCTGAAGGAGGCAGTCAGGAACAGCAGATGGAACAGACGCACAGGGGGTCCAGAGCTGCTGTGCCTTTTGCCAGGGCCCCACTCTGGCTGCACCTGACCCCGAACCCTTACGTTTATAGTTTTTAGGCTTTCACTGAGAGAGGTGAAGGGTGAAAACTCTCTACTAGGTTGGTTCCCAGCTACCAACCCCCATCCTGAGCCGCGTGGGAACCCACAATTCTCACCTCATTCACAAAAACTGTGGTTGCCCTTGCCAAGAACTTCCTAAGGGTTTAGGAACTTGGTGCCAGGAACTGGGGACAAAGACCGAATGTATTTTTTATTATACCACACTCCCCCCCGAACCTATAACCTTATCTAATCACCAGAAAGACATCTGACAAACCCCAACAGAGGAACATTCTACAAAATACTTGACCTGACCTTAAAATTGTCCGGGTCAGTATTCTGAGAGGTTTTCACCGCCAAAAGGAGCTTAAATTTATAGTTAAATGTAATGTGGTGGGTGTCTGGATGGGATCCTGGAACACACACACACACACACACACACACACACACACACACACATTAGGGAAAAACAGAAGATCTGAATAAAGTACAAACTACAGATAATATATCTATATAGGTTTATTAACTGTAACAAATATACTGTAATAATGTGATATATTAATAACAGTAAAATGGCGTATAGGAACTATATTGCAAATTTTCTGTAAATCTAAGATTATTCTAAAAATAAAGCTTATTTTTTAAAAAAACTTAGGAAAGGCCCTTCACTTTTCAGGACCCACATTCTTTAAAAGGCAGGGACAGAATTTGTAAATCACTTTTTTCTTTTTTTTAATGTTTATTTACTTTAGAGAGAAAGAGTGCAAGCGTGGGAGGAACAGAGAGAGAGGGAGACACAGAATCAGAAGTAGGCACCAGGCTCCGAGCTGTCAGCACAGAGCCCGATTTGGGGGTCAAACCCATGAACGGCGAGATCATGACTTGAGCCAAAGATCATAACTTGAGCCGAAGTCAGACACCCAACCAGTGGCCCATAAATCACCACTTTCTTGTACTTATGGCCAGTATGCTGGCAGGTAGAAAGAGGATACTAGAATAGAATCTTCTGTGAGATGCCATAATGATGCCTGTGTGTCAGATACAAAGAGAGGTGAAAATGACTCCCCCCCCCGCCGGCAGAGCTGCAAAGAAAGTGATGCTGACCTGGTCCCTCAGTGTGTCAACCTGAACAAGGAAATATAAGGGGTCAGAGTGAGGAGAGGAGTGGGGTGAAATTTATTTGGGGGCAGTCCTGCGCTTGCTGGAAGGTTTCTTCCGGCCCCTCCTTCTACCAGTAGTCGTCCAGAGAGCCGTGTCCCTGCATTTGGAGGACCCCATGGACATGTGTCTGACATCCCCTAGGAAATCTAGTTGGACGGACCAACTGCTTTGGTGGCAAGGCCCAAAGCATGCAGCTGTGTGCAATCCTAGAGGTCCTTGAATCACTCATGGGCCTTGGGGAAGAGTAGGAAACTGGCATTGATTCACGGAGAGTCCTGCCCAAAAGGGCTGCCTGGGGGCAGAGGGAGGAATGAAGGATTTCTAGGGCTGAAGAAGTTGCAAGTTAATTCCTCACACGAAGCTGCATTGGCCAGAAATCAGGAGATCTTCAGCCAAGAATTCTCCAAGTTGGAAATCTCCAAAGAAATTCCAAAAATACCCATGAGAGGAAAGGGACCTGAATAACAGCCCCAGTGAGCATGGAGCCTCCCATCGGAGGGATCAGACTGTCCCATCCCCCCACCTCTCCCACCCAGGGTTGGAGACTGAGCCCTCGGGGGTAGGGAGCAAATGGGCGGGGCACCAAGGAAGTCAACAGGCAGCAGCAAGCTCCAACTGCACCCCTTCCGGCAGGCAGGCACCTGCCCCCTCCTGACCCACAGCTGGCCTTGGATTGGAGCCTGAAGGACTGGCTAATAGCTAGGAAATATTTGTTTCTGAACGGAGAATGAACTTGTGACCGAAAGTAACTCTCACATTATCTCCTACCTAAAATGAGCAGAAAAGTGGGGGCCTTCATTAAAAGGTGAATTATCCCCCCCCTCGAAGAAGATACTTTGAAGTCCTGATCTCCAGGGCTTTAGGATGGGACCTTATTTGGAAATGGGGTCATTGCAGATGGGATGAGTTAAGATGAGGCAGTACTCACAGGGAGGATGCAGTGTGACGACCAAGGCAGAGACGCGAGGGACGCGGCAACGCACCACAGCAGAGAAGAGGCAAGAAGGACACCCCCTTCAGGTTGCACAGGGAACACAGCCCTGCTAAGAATTGCTAGTCCAGGGGCGCCTGGGTGGCTCAGTCGGTTAAGCATCCGGCTTCAGCTCAGGTCATGATCTTGCAGTTTGTGGATTCAAGCCTTGCATTGGGCTCTGTGCTGACAGCTGGCTCAGAGCCTGGAGCCTTCTTCGAATTCTGTGTCTCCCTCTCTTTCTGACCCTCCCCTTCTCATGCTGTCTCTCTCTCTCTCAAAAATAAATAAAAAAAAATTTTAAAAGAAAGAATTGCTAGTCCAGTTCTAGCCTCCAGACCTGTAAGACAATAAAATTGTTGTTTTCAGCCATCCAGCTTGCAGTACTTTGTTACAGAAGCCCTGGGAAACTCCTACAGCTGCTTAGAGCCTCTTAGCGCTTTCATCCGGGGCCCTGAGACTAATCCCCGGGAGGCATTTAAAGAGAGGGTGAAAGGGGATTGGGTTCAGCATGTTCCATGCGTCAGGCATACCGTATACTTCCTCCAACTGTCCCATCAAGTAAATCTCTCCAAGGATCCAAGGGATTGTGACAGGCTCCTGGCATCGAAGCCTAGGTGGTACCAAAGAGCATAAGGTATGGTGATGACAAACTCAGGCACCTCTTCCAAGAACGTAGCCTGCAGATATAGTCACGTATGCACGAACTGGGGTACAATAATATAATATATAATATGTATATAATAAGGTTGTTCGCTGAGGCATAGTGTGCAGTAATGGAGGGCCGGAAACCACCTGAGGGAGGGTCAGGGAGGGACGGTTAAGTTGGTTCTCCACACACCAGCAGACTGTACAGCTCTCTGTACATTGGTCTAGAACTAGAAATATCTAGGGGCACCGGGGTGGCTCAGTCGCTTAAACATCCAACTTCGGCTCAGGTAAAGATCTCACGGTTAATGAGTTCGATCCCCACGTCGGGCTCTGTGTGGACAGCTTAGAGCCTGGAGCCTGCTTCAGATTCTGTGTCTCCCTCTCTCTCTCTCTCTCTGCCCCTCTCCCACTCATGCTCTGTTTCTCTCAAAAATAAATAAAAACATTTTTAAAAATTAAAGACAGAAATATCTACAATATAGTAATCTACCTTCTGTGCCAAAGGCAGAGAGACTGATAAGAAAATATAAGCATATTTGTTTATATTTGCACAAAGAAGCCCGAAGCCTGCACCAGAAGCTTTGCAAAGTTGGGGGCAGGGGAATGCAGGGGGAGATGGCAGGGAGAGGAAGGGGACTTTTCACTCTGTCACTTTTTATACTGGGTTATTTTTGAGCCATGTGAGCACACGATCCACTAATAAAAGGAAACGAAATGTGAATAAGGAGAATGTCAAGACAACCGGTTTTCTAGAGTGACGGGCAAGTTGGACATGCAGTTGACTTTTGCTTAAACATGGGTCTGAAGTGAGCCAAGTCCACTTACACGCAGTTTTACAGATTTTTCTCCTTAAATACAATATACAGCTGAAGTGGATTTTCTTTTATGATTTTCTTAATAACAGTTCCTTTCCCTAGCTTACTTTACTGTAAGAATACAGTATATAATACATATAATGCCAAAAATAGGTATTAACCGACGGCTTATATTATCAGCAATGGTTCTGATGAACAGTGGCTACTAGTAGTTAAGTTTTGGGGGGAATCAGAAGTTACATACTTGGGGCACCTGGGTGGTTCAGTCAGGTAAGTGTCTGACTCTTGATTTCGGCTCAGGTCATGATCTCACAGTTCATGAGATTGAGCCCCACATCAGGCTCTATGCTAAGGGTGGAGCCTGCTTGAGATTCTCTCTCTCCTTCTTTCTCTTTTTGCCCCATTCCCTACTCATGCTTGCATTTGCACGCTCTCTGTCTCTGCCTCTCTGCCTCTCTGTGTCTGTCTGTCTGTCTCTCTCCTTCTCTCTCAAAATAAATAAATAAACTTAAAAAAAGTTATATGCTGGCGTATCTGGGTGGCTCAGTCAGTTAAGCCTCCAGCTTTGGCTCAGGTCATGATCTCACAGTTCATGAGTTCGCGCCCCACATCAGACTCTAATGTTGACAGCTCAGGGCCTGCAGCCTGCTTCAGATTCTGTGTCCTCTCTCTCCGCTCTTCCCCCACTCACACTCTGTCTGTCCCTCTCTCAAAAATAAATAAACATTAAAAAAATTTTTTTAAGTTATATGCGGATTTTTGATTGGATGGAAAGTACACTCCTAAACCCCCAAGCTATTCAAAGGTCAACCTGTATTGAACATCAAGTAACTGTGGAGATCCGGCAGACTCCGCCAAGAGGTCAGGAACTGATCAGAGCGTCATCAGCTGTTTGAACCAGTATTTTGTATCAGGAGAAGTGATTACTCAAGGCAGTGAACAGTCTAGATCACAGGGAGGAGAGATTGACATGGGGAAGATGTGAAATGATGTTTGAGACCAGCAGTGGCAATGGGACTGGACATAGAGGTTTTCAAGAAAGATCTAAAAAGATAAATTCTAGCTGAACTTTTACATATCAAGGCTGCTTGAAATAAATGAGTAATCGTTGTAGAAGTTACTTTTGCCTTATGCGTCTATTTATTCTGTTTCTGGCATACAAAATAGTCCTTAAGGCTGCCTATGTTTTAGACCTTTGTTTTGAACTAGATTTGGATTTAAAAATTTTTTTTGTTATTTTAATTTTTTTTAATATTTATTTATTTTTGAGAGAGAAAGACACAGAGCGTGTGCTAGGGCCCGGGGCAGAGAGTGAGGGAGACACAGAATCAGAAGCAGGCTCCAGGCTCTGAGCTGTCTGCACAGAGCCCGATGCCGGGCTTGAACTCACAAACCATGAGATCATGACCTGAGCTGAAGTCCGACGTGTAACTGACTGAGCCACCCAGGAGTCCCTTTTTAAAGTTTTTTTTACATGGTTTATTTATTTTTGAGACAGAAAGACAGAGCATGAGCGGAGGAGGGGCAGAGAAAGAGGGAGAGACAGAATCCAAAGCAGGCTCCAAGCTCCGAGCTGTCAGCACAGAGCCCAACAGGGGCTCGAACTCATAAACCATGAGATCATGACCTGAACCAAAGTTGGACGCCCAACCAACTGAGCCACCCAGGCAGCCCTGAACTAGATTTGGAATTTACATTTACACCACAATGTATATTTCAGCTTCCTACACTGCTATATGCTGCTAGTTTGAGGGTTTTTCCTATACACCTTATATTAGGTACACTTTTGTTTTTAGTGTTTTTTGTTTTTTGAGAGAGAACACACGCATGAGCAGGGAGGGGCACAGAGATTGAGCGAACGAGAGAATCCCAAGCAGGCTCCGCACTGGCAGCATGGAACCCGACACTGGGCTAAAACTCATGAGTCCTGAGATCATGACCTGATTCAAAATCAAGTCAGACTCTCAACTGACTGAGTAACCCTGGCAACCATATGTGTACCTTTTTTTGAGTTATTTCCTCAGGTTACAGACTCTAACAGTATTTTCTGTTGTGTTCAGTGAAAATCTTTGACTCTGTATATGCTAACTATTCCAACTAACATTAATCAAAACGTACCTGGTTCTGGTGTACTTTTATTTTTTTTTTTTTTAAGTTTATTTACTTTGAGAGAGATACAGACAACACCAGCAGGGGAGGGGCAGAGAGAGGGAGAGAGAATCCCAAGCAGGCTCTACAGTGTCAGCGCAGACCCCAACCTGAGGCTTCAACCCATGAACCGTGTGATCATGGCCTGAGAAAAAACCAAGAGTCGGAAGCTTAACCAACTGAGCCATGCAGGGCCCCCTGGTGCATTTGTAAAGTTAAAGATTCCCATTGCCCCCTAGAGCATTAGTATTACATCCATATATTCTTAATTGATATTATTTCATTAACTCAACAAATATTTATTGAGCATCTATTATGAGATATGGTATAATGAAGATTTCTAGTCGTCTCTTAATACCCATTCTTTCCTTCCTCCACAATAACAGAGTTTTCAACTGGATGCATGGTAGTGCAAAATAATTCCTGTACTTCCTATCCTCTCTTACAGTCAGTGTGGACCTGTGGACAAGTTCACAACAGGATGTGAGCAGAAGTGATGTGTGCAACATTTGGGTCTTATTCCGAAAGAGAGGGGCAAAGCCTCACCCCCCCACCCCCGCCTCCATCCTGCTACTCTGAACACGGACAGAGTGACAAGCTGTCTTGGATCATGAGTCATGAGGATTATGGTAGCACCTCTCGGAAGGTGGAGTAACAGGACAGAGGAGCCTGAACCGGCACACGCTCATCAAGCTGGGCTCCCTTCCAGCCCCGGACCGCCTCTGTCCACACTCTTCTGTGAGAAACAGACTTGTATCTTGTGTAAGTCATCTTACTTGGGGTCCGTAAAGCACAACCATACTTACAGCCATGCTAATACTCGAGATTGTTATGGGTGTGGGGAATACAAAGTGAAGGACACAGTTCCACTCTACTGGGGAAGGCAAATCCTTTAAAAAGTAATACAGGGGCGCCTGGGTGGCTCAGTCGGTTGGGCGTCCAACTTCGGCTCAGGTCATGATCTCACAGTCTGTGGGTTCAAGCCCCGCGTCGGGCTCTGTGCTGACAGCTAGCTCAGAGCCTGGAGCCTGCTTCAGATTCTGTGTCTCCCTCTCTCTCTGACCCTCCCCTGCTCGCGCTGTCTCTCTCTGTCTCTCAAAAATAAATTTAAAAAAATTTAAAAAATAAAATAAAAAGTAATACAAATTTGTTCATTTAAAGGTCATTGATTGGGGCACCTGGATGGCTCAGTCGGTTAAGCATCCATCTGACTTGGGCTTGGTTCATGATCTTGAAGTTCGCAAGTTCAAGCCCTGCCCCGGGCTCTCAGTTGCAGAGCCTGCTTTGGATCCTCTGCATGCACCCCCCTTTCTGCCCCTCCCTCACTTGTGTGCCTGTTCTCTCTGTCTCTCTCTCAATCTCAAAAATAAACAAACATTTAAATAATAGTAAAATAAAATAAAAGTCATTTCTTGAGTGTCTGCTATGTTCCAGGCATCTGTTGTAGGAGTATCGAGCTAAAGCTGACATAAGGCCGTGAGCAGGAAATGAGCAAAGTCATTTACCAGGTACTATAAGGGGAGGCAGAGGCACGGTGGTTCAGGACAGATGGCCCCAGAGAGACAAGGACAGATGCCAAGAGCCCTGTATTCACTTGTGTGGCCCGCCATAACAAAATATCACAGACTGAGTGATGTAAGCTGTAAGAACGGATTTCCTCACAGGCTAGAGATTTGGCATCGAGGCCTTGGCAGGGCCAGTTTCTTGTGAGGTCCTCTTTCTTTGGCTGTAGATAGCTGTCTTCTCTCTGTGTCTTCACATGGTCTCTCTCTGCGTGTGTCCATGTCCTAATCTCTTTCTCTGATAAGAGCCAGTCAGGGCACCTGGCTGGCTCATTCGGAAGAATTTGCAACGCTTAATCTTGGGGTTGTGAGTTTGAGCCCCACTTTGGGTGTAGAGATTACTCTAAAAAATAAAGACATATTAAAAAAAGAAAGAAGTCTAACAGTAGGGCACGCCCATATGACCTCATTTGACCTTAATTACTTCTTTAAAAACCCCATCTCCAAGGAAGGGGAACCCTCTTGCACCGCTGGTGGGAATGCAGACTGGTGCAGCCACTCTAGAAAACAGTATGAAGTTTCCTCAAAAGGTTAAAAACAGAACTAGCCTATGACCCAGCAACTGCACTACTAGGTATTTACCCAAAGGATACAAAAATACGGATTCAAAGGGGCACATGCACCCCAATTTTTATAGCAGCGCTATCAACAATAGCCAAATTATAGAAAGACCCCAAATGTCCATCAACCGATGAGTGGAGAAAGAAGATGTGGTATGTATACACAGTGGAATATTACTCGGTGATCAAAAAGAATGCACTCTTGCCATTTGCCGCGATGGAGATGGAGCTAAAGTATCTAATACTAAGTGAAAAAAGTCAGACAGAGAAAGACCAAATACCATATGCTTTCACTCATATGTAGAATTTAAAAAACAAAACAGATGAACATTGGAGAAGGGAAACGAAGAGAGAGAGAGAGAGACAGAGAGAGAAAGAGAGAGAGAGGCAAACACTCTTGACTATAGAGAACAAACTAAGGGTTGATGGAGGGAAGGGGGTGGCGGATGGGTTGAATGGGCATTAAAGAGGGCACTTGTGATGAGCACTGGGCGTTGTACGTGATGAGTCACTAAAATCTACTCCTGAAACCAATATTACACTATATATTAACTATCTAGAATTTTGTTTATGTTTATTAATTTTGAGAGAGAGTGAGCAAGCTTGGGAGGGGCAGAGGAAGACGTTGGGGGGAGAGAGAAAGAGAGAGAGAGAGAATCTTAAGCTGGTTCCTCACTGTCAGCACAGAGCCTTACTCAAGGCTCTATCTCACAAACTGCAAGATCATGACCTGAGCCAAAATCAGGAGTCAGACACTTAACCAACTGAGCCACCTGGAGCCCCAACTAACTAGAATTTAAACCACTTCAAAAAAATTAAAAATATAAAAAAATAAAAACCCTGTTACCAAATACATTATGTTCTGAAGAAATGCGGGGTGGGGGGAAGGTAGGATTTCAACATATTAACTTGGGAGAGACATGGTCCATCCCACAACAGGCCCCTTTTTATGGGGTCCTGGTTGCAAAGCACAGAGCCATGCCTGTCACCCCATGCAGATGGGGTGGTCATCACAGTGGGCTCAGGTGAGCTGTGAAGGCTCTCAAGAGTCATGTATTCCGTTCCCCTCCTGGAGACCCAGGCCAGGTCGCCCTGGCCCATAGCGAGCCTCACTGTGGAATCCCAGAGGGTGGAGACAGGTGGATGATCTGGTCCCTGGAGCTCCTGGATGGAGCCTGAGCCCCGGGGTGAATGTATGACCATGTCCACAGGAAAGAGCAAGAGAGCAAAGCAGAGGTGCCCAGTCAGTCAGACCAGAGGGTCAGGGCTGAAGTTTAGGGCAAGGGCAGGGGCAGAACAGGCCATGGGGACACCAGAAAGGTAAGCTTGCAGGCATCATCGGCTCATGTCATGGTGCTGTGTGATGATCTCAGGGTCAGGCCCTGCGGGACAGACCCCCATCTTCATGTGCCCGTATACACGTGTACACACGTCCTCGGGGAGGTGATCTCCCTGACCATGTACTTCTGCGTGCCTGGGAAAATAATGGACTGGTGCCTGTCCTTCGTGTGAGCCCCAACCCCCCAGGGAGACTTTTCAGAAGGTTGTAAACACTTGAATCAAAAGGCTATGCCCAAGGCACCTGCCTGGCTCAGTGGGTTAAGCATCTGACTCTTCATTTCAGCTCAGCTCATGGTCTTGCAGTTCATGAGTAGTGCAGAGCCTACTTGGGATTCTCTCTCCCTCTGTCTCTGCCCCTCCCCTGCTTGTGCTCTCTCTCTCTCTCTCTCTCTCTCTCAAAAGGATAGGGCACCTGGGTGGCTCAGTTGGTTAAGCATCTGACTTCGGCTCAGGTCATGATCTCATGGTTCATGGGTTTGAGCCCTGCATCAGGTTCTGTACTGATGGCTCAGAGCCCAAAGCCTGCTTCGGATTCTGGGTCTCTTTCCCTCTCTCTCTGCCATCCCCTGCTTGTACTCTGTTTCTCTCTCTCTCAAGAA